>QNGE01004847.1:13045-29835 GCA_008508345.1 Paragonimus westermani | reverse complement strand
TGGCCACAGATCAATCACACCCAGTCTGACCACACACAAACATTTGACCTTGACCGTGTGACACAACACCCAGTCAACGTCCGGTCTGGGCCGAACCAATAATCGTGTGAAGTTTATCAGTAGCCACTGTCATTCGTTAACAGTCAGCCTCTGTTTATGCGGTTTGTCTCATGACGCCTTGATGAAAACCTATGTAATTGTATTGAATTGAGAAAGAATTATCGAAAACAATTGTTCGTCACATCGGTACGTATATGTATAAAGGTAAATTAACATTCGCTTACACGGAAAATTATATACATATATATGTGTAGACTTATATGTACATATTTGCTCCCAAATGTATGCGCACAAATAAGCACGGGATTATTTACATGTGCGCGAACAGGCAGTTATATATATGTGCTAGCCCGTGTGTACGCATAAGTTTGCTCCGGTTCAGTTCGGTTTCCCGGACGAAGCGGCTTGAGCCAGCAGTCGTCCAGTTTCTTGCACCGGTGAGCTTTTTGAAACGCTCGGTGCTGCGGCGATAAGGAAGAAGAGTTTCACTTCCATGAGGTCCGTCGGATAAAAGCTGGAGAGCTCAAGCCATCGGTGCTATCACAACACGGGCATACAGCCACCACCGATACACAAAATTCACTCTCCACTTGAAATGAAGTGAAGTAGGAGACAATTGTGAGACCAATATGAGTTTGATTGCTAGAACCTTTACTTAATAATATTGTTAATGATACACTATTCTAAACGCATACGTGGGAAGCCTGCTGGGTTGTGGGAGATCACCGCAGATAATTACACACGACATAAAACAGCAAATAGTTAAGCAATAGTGACCGCGAGAAACGTGCCACCAAAAAGGGCGTGATAAAAAAAGCGACGGTAGTTTACGGAACTTTGGCGCACGCAGCAGGAAAATAGTTCGCTCGCCTCACAACTCTAGTTCAAAAAAACGTGATTTTGCGTTAATTTATCTTTTACAAGGTTA
The DNA here is from genome assembly GCA_008508345.1 of Paragonimus westermani. Taxonomy (NCBI): domain Eukaryota; kingdom Metazoa; phylum Platyhelminthes; class Trematoda; order Plagiorchiida; family Troglotrematidae; genus Paragonimus; species Paragonimus westermani. Next base: position 28,847 of record QNGE01004847.1, on the reverse strand, counting down.
GATGTGATCCACTTTTGTGAACGGTTCTAGGTCACTCTGGGGGGAACGTCCAGGTATATCTTCAGTGTTCCGTCATGATGTTATATAACTAGTATCCCAAAAATGATGAGTTAAGTCGGCTTTGGCGAAACGGGATAGAAAATTCAAAAATCCAGCGGGCGAATCGGTGGACCCCAGCACAAAACTTTGTTGATTGATAGAAGCCGTCAAAAGGTTGAAAATTTCGCGAACTATTAAGCCGAGACTAGGGTCCATGCTTCCGGTTGTCGCGGAAAAGTTCCTCGGACAACGGGTATCTATGACATTAAGGAAAGAACGCAATCTCAGACGTTAAATGGGAAAATGTGGGGTGATCACACGTGCTGTGACAAACGGTATGTGTTCGGCTTTTTTGGAAAATGACTTCACGCGACATTATTGTTTTCGCTATGGTTATTGAAATATCTGACCCTGTTAACTATTTGTGGTCGTATTTTGCCTTTTACTCCGGATTTAATCAGGCAACCGGAATATTGAATCGATAACTTGAAGAGCCCCATGAAATGTGCGTGTTCTAAGTATGGTTCATGACGTCATCCTGCTGGATTTAGTAATAAGCGACAAGTTTACCTTTACTAGCAATCCGGGTGATGTAAGCATGTGAATAAACACGTATCACTAAAGTGATGTTGAGTTGTGAAAGGTTTGGTGTGCATACAGTGGACCGATTGTTAAGTGGTGGTGTGAGTAAATAACATAACGAACCGTTTCAAACAAGCGGTTTTCGAGGGCAATAGACAGCGGGAACGGTTATGCACGTTATGCGCAGCTGAAGGCTAAATATTTCGCGGGCCACGTTCAGAATGGTCGTCAGAGGATATACATTGTTTGAAGATAGACTTTGTTTTTGACACCGTAAGATGGCTGTCCAAACCCAGATATCAGGGTTAACTTCATGAAATAAATAAACAGGTGAATCGAATAAGGCTAAAAGTAGGCTGACAGTGAGGGCAAAAGGAAGGATGAGAGGTTAGCTTAATTAGATTTACGAGGAGAGAAAACACTGAGGAAATTCGCCCAAACGAATCTTCCACAACAGGCTCAGGAAAAAAATAGCTAATACTTGCCAGGCTTTCTTTTGAATCCCGTCTAACTGCCCGGGACACAACACTCTACGAAGTATACCCCAACTGTTAGCGACTCGATGTACGAGGGAACTGGCCCCAATCGATGTGGCACCTCTATTCCCCAAACTGAGGCTGTGGCCTCGGAGTTGTAAAGTTGAATGCGTGCCAAACAAAGATTCCGCCCCAACTCTGGTTATTTCCTTGTGAATCCTGAGGGTTTCTACAAGTCTCTTCTGACCTTTTATCGCCCGAGAGAAAACTAGTCAAGTTTTCTTGGTCTATCTTCATACGACTTACCGCGCATTCCTTTTAGCAGTCCTATACAGCACCCCTGAACTTTCTCAAGTATCTCTGTGTCTTTTACCATATGCTCGCTACAGGCCTGCACACTGTACTCCAGTTGGGGTCTCACGTGCGCTTACTGAAGGGGTAACAAAACCTTCGGTCCCATTGGCGCGCACGTTTTTCTCAAAACATAGTGTTCCATTTTCTTTTCGAGCTGCCTCTTAGCATTGCTTGGAAGATCTGAAGTTTTCATCTGCAAGCGCTCCCATGTTCCTGGCTGCCTCTACCCTCATCAACCTTCTCTAATCGCCCTCCTTGCCAAGAAACCTGTTTCGCAACACGCAGCAGTATGCACTTATCTGTATTCAAGGGCAGCTGCAATTCGTTCAACCATCTCTGAACACTATTCAGGATTTCATGCATGGGTGTGCTGTCAGGACTTTCCATCATCTTCACATCACCGGCGAAGATGCAGCAGATGCTCTCCGGGTTTCTAAAGAGACCAGTGATAGACATTAGAAACAGTAGTGGTATAAGCAGTGTTCTCTGAGGTACCTCACTAACCATCACACCTTCTATGGACCTTCTCTCTGCTACTTCTACGTGGAAAGTGCGACTCCTCGAAAGACCCTACACTTACCCTGGCAGTTTTGAATGACGACCAGCGGTCTCTAGTTTGAAAACTGGCAACCGTTGACCCGCCGAATCGAATGCCTTCCAGAAGTCTAAGTAACATAACTCAAATTTCTCCCCCCCCACCAACCTCTCCGTGATCTCATCGAGAAAGTAAATCAGGTTCGTGAGACAAAACCTATGCTTCACAACTTCATGTTGATCTGCGCAGAGCAGCCTATTCTTGATAAGGTGTCCCACAGCCCTGTCTTCATTCATCCTTCTCAGCAGTCTCTTTACAAATGAAAAGTGGAATTTACTGGTCAGTAGTTTTCTACCTCGTGCTTCATGCCTCTTTTATGGATGGGTACAGCCCCTGTCTTTCTCCAGTCATCTGGGATTATGGCCTTTTGGAGAGTGAGATTAAACAACGAAGTGGAAGGCTTCTGTAGGAAATCATCGAGAGAACTTGGTATCCTTGAGCGGATACCGTCCGACCCCATCGCCTTATTTACATCTACCTTTTCTGATCTATCATTAACCTCTTCCCCCTCTGTTTCAAATTCCTCCATCACCAGCCCTCTTGCAGACCCTGAGCTGACCCCCTTGGCCCGCACATGGCTAACGAAGGCTTCGGGGTTCTTATGATGGTTCTTTGTGAGATTCAGCCCAGATTTTTCCGCGCTTCCATTGTTTAACTCAGAAAATCTATTCCCAGTTACCTATACTGATAAAACCTGATGCACCTCCATAACTGTTTGCATACAGTTCAGGTTTTCCTTCTACGTCTCCCCAGCCCTGCTTTTCAGCCTGAGAAGCTTGACATTATATTGACTACGTGTTATTGGCGAATTTGTTTCAGTTCGTTGCATAGGATTATTTTAATTATGGGTCAGGCTCTGCTGACATTGTTTGTATCATGATAATCTATTCAACTCGGCTGTCTCCCATCAGACCTCAGCTTTTGTGTGTTCATGTCCCTGGAGGACATGAAGTATTTTTCAGGGGAGTTAACGAAGACATCGCTAAACTGCAGACGTATGACATCATGGCCACTGTTGCTCAAGGGTGTTCCGAATTTCATGTTTAAAACATCACCCGGGTTTACTATTATGACTAGGTCAGAAATTGTAATAGCTCGACCATCCCTCCATCTAGTGACTCCATTGAGGTGTAGAAGTGGTGCCTTTGCGTTTTGCATGTCTAACAATGCCTCACCAAATGTGCCGGTGACGGCGTGCATCAACCTCCAATCCACCCTTGATGCAATGAAATGAGAAGTCGCAGTTACATGCTTTCTTGCCTTCCAATAACACTGAAAAGTTGCTCACTATTATGTCTAGACGGGCTTTCATGGACGCAGAGTAGCAGTGACTGTCTCGTGCCGTCTACTATGGAACAGCGTACTGGTTGAATATTTCTCACATTCAACTCTTTTTCTTGGCGCTAGGCGTAATGTTGTACCATTAACAGAGGTACATCTTCCCCAATTCTACCGTTTTGTGTGTCTACTCTATGGATCGAGTATCTCGAAGGACAAGTATTATGAACGAGTATTGCTCCTCATAACGCGGTCTCAGTAACCCCAACACTATCCCCCTACTATTCATCCCTGAAGCTCACTCCATTTATTGTTTATGCTGCAATAGTTATCATACGAGACCCTCAGTAAATTATCACAACTACGCTGTGCTTCATTCTCATTGAATCGAAGGGCACCACATGGCACAGCGTTACATCTGAGCACTCCCCTCGTTTTCCGCAGGTCCCCCACTCTTTCCAAGATTCGGGCTGAATAATCCATACTCCTTTCTTTGGAAAGCTTATGCAATGGTAATAAATTCCTCGCCTGTCTTCCCATTCTGTTGTTCCAAGGATGAGCGTGTTGGTTGCACTCATAGTCCAAAATCTTTCATGCGCTGTTGCGCAGCAAGTGGTGATTAATTGCCAACGGAACGGATTGCCCTGTCCCACACAGCCTAGTGGTCTGGAGGCACCGTAATATGGCATTAAGTAGCCGTGCATATCTCCCCAGCCGCCGCTTAGGGATCTATTTCGGAGGGTGATAGTGATCTAATGGTGTCCAGGCGTAGATAGGAAGAACGGGCATCCGGCTGGGAGAATATGCCGGGTGTGGTAAATGTATCATTATTTAGTTTCCTCCCTTGGTACTCGATACACTGTTTAACCAGAGGCAATCATCTTCCTTCATATATTGCTAAACAAAACGTTGTGTAATCAACCTCAGTGTCCCGTGTTTCCCGGTGTAAGGCAAGCAGTGGAAAAGATTAAAATCGGTACACGGACAGGAACTTTGGACAAAGGGTCTAAGTGTACCCGTCAAAATATCGCATAGAACGTCACCAGCCTGTGTCGGCAGAGGGACAGTAGACAATTTTGGGGACTTACAAGTGGAGACGTCCTTTACGAATCCACTGCACAGCTGGGCGGTTGCAATTTCAGCCAGATCAGAGAAAGGGAGTACCGATTTGGTTCGGCGTGAAAAGCAACTTTCAAGAGCTTGTTATCGGTGTGCACAACAAAGTATTGGCTTTCCAGAGGGTGTCAAAGATAACGGATCGCCAAATGAATAACCAGCAGCTTACGTCCAAAGGTGCTGTAATTTATCTGCGCTGGTCGTAGCTTTCGGGAGAAAGGCCGAGGGTTGCTGCTCAACATTTACGGATCATCTCAACACTGCACTAACTGCAGCGTCTGATGCATCCTTAGTAAGAAGGACACAAGCCTTTGGATCGCAGTCGATAGAGCATAGCTTAGTAGAGTGACAGAAGGCCTTCCTTGTTGCCAAGAAAGCTACTTTGGTTTCGGGTTCGAAGTTCAGTGGATTTGCGTTTCGGGCCAAACAGGTCAGAGGTTTTGACAAGTTCACGCGATGGAGATTGAAACGCCATTATTAGTTCAGTGTGCCGATGAATTGTCGCTGTCATGTCATCGCAGTGGGAATAGGAAAAATCGGGATAGACTCAAACTTATTTGGTAGAGGTGTGATGCCGTTTTGAAGAATGCGCTTTCCCAGGGATTCCAATAAAATAACTTTAACGGCACACGTATTGATGTTGATTTTAACAGAATATTGCAGGACACGTTCAAAAACGGCATGAAGTTGAGATAAACGTTTTTTGTTTGAGCGACTAGCGATCAAGACATCGCCATTGTATATGCGAGAGGGAGTTCACGCAATACTTTGTCCACGAACCTGTGGAACGTTTGAGCCACATTTCGAAACCTAAATAGCAACCTCTTGAAATCGGAAAGTCCGAAAGCTGTTGTAATGGCTGTCATCGGAATGTCCCTTTCGGCAAACGAGATTTGTTAATAGGTACGCACCAGGTCTAATTTGAAGAAATTAGTAACGCCGTCGAGTCTTAACCAAAAGACGAGAATATGTGGTAAAGCGTACCTCTCCGAGATGGTGCAGTTGTTGAGAGCACGGTGATCACCGCGAGGTCGCCAATCACCCAAGGGTTTTTGGGCACCATTTGCAGCAGTGTTGCGCGAGAGCTGTTTAAAGGTCGAATTACGCCCAACTGGAGCATATGTGTGAATTCACCCTTAGATGTTTTGAGTTCGACAGGATGTAAACGACGTAAACGAGAGAGGTCCGGAAGACCGCGTGTTGTAGTATGATGCACCACATTGTACCTAACCGTCTGGGCATGTGAGCACGGCCGATTTTAAGCAGTGCTGCGAAAGGCGATGTTGGTAGAAGAGCAGGCTGGACAACGACTGGAGCCATCGTCGACTGGACGCCGTCAACTGTGCAGGCAGTGGTGTTGTCAATTAGCGTACACGTCTTGACATCGGCAAGCAGGAATATCAATTGAAAATGTCGCCGGAGATCAAGGGCAACAGCGAGTGGGCGTCCGCCGAAAACCTTGTTTAGCATTTGATTCGCGACCTGTGGAGTGTACTGGCTAGGTTGAAGTCGATCACTTGGTTTCACTAAAAGACCGCTGGGCTCGGCTCCGGTATCGATGAGGAACCACAAGCCGGTCGATCGATACTTGATATAGAACAAGCGACTTGTACCTGCTGGACCAGCGACAGTCGTCTCCGTCACTAACAGGCCTGACGTCTTGGCAGTGATGCGTGGCGAGTTCCGTGTGTAGATGGTTTGGTGCGCCTGTTCGCCTTGTGCCGAAAGATTCGGCCGTACCAACACCATTTTAAGAAACCGCGGGATTTAGCCCACTCACGACTTCCGAGTGGGTGCCTCTTCAGCTCGTTGATGTGCACAGCCATGTTGTCCATACGGTGACACATCTAACCTATCAAAAGCTTCAGAATGTCATCAGTTGTTGGGACTCAACAGGTTGATGTGTAAACGATTATGGTCAGAGAACACATCGGTTGGTCTGGGAACTTTTCCGATACCTTGTCGACGAAGACCACCAACTTTTCAACTGAGCTGCTCTCATCCATGGTAGCTGGAAAGTGCTGTGTTGCGGATGGCAGCTTTTTCGCTCAAAAATGCTTTAGGACGGCGTCACCAAGCTTCCGCGAACTCGAAAACCCCTCATATAACGTCAAATTTTCCGTGTCCGCCGCGAAATCAGGGAGAAGGGATTGCACCACCGGCGGCAATCTTATTTTCTCCGATGTTTTCCGCCTAGTGGTAAAGATGGCCTCAGTCTAACAGAACTACAGTAGAGGATTTCGGGAGTTGTATTCCAGAAACTTTAGAGCAACACTTTGTTCGGTTTTAGTGTCAATGTCCACAGTGTCGTCGAACATTGTTGATAATTACAAGGAGACAGATAAAACACTATCTGGAAAAACAGTTGAATTCACCAATTTTTTAGTAGCCTGAGCGATCTGATGATAAGAATGACAAAAATATGGCAAAATCAAAAGATGCCGTACAGATATGCTTACGAACAAGAAGACGTATGTAAAAAATGGAATGAATCATTGACGAGTCAAAATCCGTCAAATTGGTAGGTTCCAACGACAGCCAGTAGATAGTTCCACACAGGACGTGGAATGAAATGCGTTGGGTGTCGATAGATCAACGAATACACGGACTTAAAACTCCACCTTGTGGTCGCTTCGCCAGCCCAAAAATCCACAAAAATAATGAAGGTAGAAATGCTGCGCGGTAACTCCCGTTGATTCTTGATAGCAATCAAATTAAAAAAATGATGGTGCTGCTTTCACTCAAATGTATAGATGAAGTTAACGAAACGGCATGGACAGAAACCCACAAAAGTGGTTTTCAATATATAACTGCAAACTATAGACATTACATTTACTACTCACCCCGAGTGTTCCAAATTATTATCCGGCAGATATCGCGCTTTGATAAAAGAAAAATAAACCAGCAGACCGCCAAATTGTGTGGTCGCTCACAATGCCTACGTGATATAAACAATGAAAATATCATTAGAATAACACAATACCGGCAACAACCATAGTGGACCAAGTGATTCCACAGAGCGTGTGGTTGGATACAAATGAAGAGATTCACAGGACAACGTACGGTGGACAGAAGCGATTGAGGAGAATTTTGTCAGAAGACAGATGATCGACTAGAAACGGGTTAGGACATTGGACAACCAGTGACTTAGGAGTTGTGTTAAAGAGAATGTTCTTATCTTGGGTAGGAACAGAAGAGTGGATCGATTGCACCGTTAAATTTTTGGACCGAATGGTTTTGTCTATATCCACCAGATTAACAACAGCTGCGACCAGTTGGAGTATGCTGATTAGGAGCATCGTGAAAGTTACTAGTACTGTCAGGACCGCCGGTGATGTGAGTGATCCACCCCCGCAAGTCAGAGGCCCGAAAAGACAGTGTCTAAAGTAGGAGCAGCTGTAAAATACCTCGTTGCCAGCGCACATTGAAAGCGGTACGGACTTATTGGTAGGTCGATCAAAAATGACAAAAAGCCGCCAGAAAGTTCTGGCACACTTGCTGTAACTGATCCAACAGATTAATACCCAGTCAATGTTTACTATCGGAAACCGATCGACAATGAGAAGAAGACCCAGCGCGTTAACACCCGTGTATTAGTACCGACCCTGGAAAATGGAGCGTACGCCGGGACGGAGGTTACAAAATGGATGGCTTAACTAGAATAAACGTAGGTAAGAAATCCAAACTCATCAGAAAGGTGCAGATAAATGCGGTTATCAAAAATACTACTTATCATAGTCTCCACAGTGCCTGAAACCTTGTTCTGATGGTAAAAACACTGACCGAGTGTACCACCCAAATAAATCCGTTCATGACTAAAATATTTCCAATAATCTGACTTTTAGGGACTGTTTTAGAGCTTTGCTTGATTCTCATTCATCTCGAATTTCATTATGCGGATAATCCTACCCCGTTCCCAATATCCACTGTGATCCCCAAGAGCGGTGCTCCACCCTGTTTTCAATGATCGCTTTTCACATCAAAGAACAGACGGATCGTTGACATCGAGCAAGAAAAACCGGTAAGATCCGATAACCGTGGGTCCCTACCTCAAACCAGTTTACTAACCGTTGAGTCGCCGATTTAAATTTTAGGTCATGGGCACAAACAATGAGCGTCATTTTCGGTCACATTGCATTGTTCACTCCTGATTTATTTTTAAAATAACACTTCAGGTTTGGAGTAGAATCACCTGTGCCTTTTACTTTACATCCGGTTTGTTCTAACTTACTGAGTGTACTTGGCGCCAACTGGCAGCATGGGTGAGTGGTTTTGTTGGTGTGTGAGATGTTGTGGTCCATAGGTTCCACGGGCTCTCTACTTGTTTCTCACTCCACAGCTTTCCACCATTATGCGGGACCGTTCGAATTGTTTGAAGTCCACATGCAGGTGTTTATGTGTGTAAGCCACGACTACATTCTGATAATGTGCGGTGTAGGCGACCGCGCTGACTGTATGGACGTTTCTGCAAGTCTTGACTTGAAGTGAACATGTATTCGTCCCAGGGGTCTTAATGGTGATTCCTATCAGCTCGTGGAGGTCGTTCAGTTATCTGGTTGCCGATGGGTTGCAAGGAATTTTATTGATAGAACTCAAACCTCACTTACAGCTGTTTCTAGCACTCACATCGCGTAAAGTTTTCATCCAGCTTTTCTCGAAAATAGGCGCTGTGCTCAGATTCCGTTCTTGTCAAGGCTTGTCAGTAGTGAGTATCCTTACCCCGGCCTGCGTGTGAATTCTATCGACGCTTTCATCCAAAATGGATGTTAATCACTGACTACATCTAACCGACTCAGTGATCATGTGCAAACACCTAACCATATCCACTTGTGGGTGATGTTCAACTTACCGGGGCTTGTAAGAAAATGCAGTAACTACTACCAACCGCAGTTGGTCCCACGATTAGGACGTTTCTCCAAGTTTCTCTCACGAATGTCATTTTAATCGCCGGTGAATATCCCTACTATGGTGAGGTTTTTTCAGGTAGTATATGTTGAACCATACTCAAAGCGCTCACTCCAACGAGAGCGTAACCCAAGTATAGTGCTTATCGAAAAGGCTGTTTGGTATGCACTGGGGTGCTAGAGGCACAGCCACTTGTGGGTAAGATTCAGGTCATGTACTGTCCTAGTGGTATAGCGTTGTTGAACCCAGTCTTCCTGTGTTCTTCATGGATTCTATTTTATTAAGATGACCCTTTAAGTTTGCTGTAAAAATTGCGGCGTCCATCCCTCGTAACACGTAAGCACACTGATCACCGCGTGTGTTCCACGCGATGTCTATTGCAGTGTTTGGCTCGTGTGGTCTGTTATGTTCCACGCCGCAGGTGTGTGCTGGGTACCAAGATTTCGCTGCTGCAGTAGGGGAGTCTTAAGCAGTTTCCGATCCCGTTTGCCCTCAGTTTTGTGTCTTTTTCCTCCCTAGCCTCAGTATATTAGGACGAAGTACGTTTGGCTTGAGCTAGCAAGGACGTTGTTCTACTTACCCCCGAAGGGGCTGGCTTGTTTCGTATAATTGTAAAGCCTTCACTACGTAGACTTTTGTATGGAAGCATGGTTCATTGTAATGAACTCATTTGGTCTTTTTGGTTTTCTACCGGACGTCTACCAGTCTACAAGGCAACCATAGTGGATGGCATAATAATGTTCTCGAGGAACACAGCAAACACCAAGAACAAAGCGAAACCACAGATCTGATCACTTCGTTTACGACTTATCTATTACATTAAGATGTAGATTACTTCCGGAGTGAAGCCAATCCCCTGAATTACGACTCGATAAGACAGCGGACATTGGAGCAGAACGGACAGGGCTTTGTCGAGGATGTGTTGAACGTAGGAATCACTTCTCAAACCACAGGCTTTATTAGTAACCGGTTGTTGAAGACACTCAGTAGTGGTGCGTCCCACCAGGTATGTCTGGTATGCTGAGGCACTGGTGTTGTTTTGACTCCTTGCCGATAAGTACTTCATCTGTCATTCCAAGAGTTCCAAGTATCTTTTTAGTGGCCGTCCTGGGATTATGAGACAACGATATACTATCTGCTGGGCGGTTATCCAAGTCTGTTGCAGGTTTGTTTTCGGAATATTGTGCTTTGTATACTGTAATGGATAGGTCCGTGAGAAGAGACCGAGGGTGAAAAGACAACGCGTAATAGAAAGGCTTTAGTCAATCAGAAAACGGGGCATGTGATCTTTAACGTAATAAACGGAGGGTAGATTAAAATAGTAATGTATGGAGGAATCAGTAGGTTCTGAAAGGACAGAATACGATATTGAAATGAAATGTGACATGGCAAATGCCACGAGGTCACTCTCAATTTCTTCCATGACATGCACATTTGCTGTTTTTGGATCTGGCTTCGGCGCTTGACGTCACCTACATCATCGTGCAACGCACCGGAACCATCACTCCGGCGGTTGGAGGGCGCTATCGGAAGTAAAACCAGGAAAGTCATTCGTAATCCTCGGAAAAAATCGAGGGCAGGTCACGGATAATCGGTGCACCACCTCGGAAATTGTTGAGTAGCGATGAATATCCTTAAAAGCTCAGCTAGTGACGAGCCTGTTCCATCGGAGTTTGCAGGCGTAATATCACGGACTGGTGTGCTGCCTACCTGTTACTTTGTCAGGTGACTAATCTTGTCACGTAGTTGAATCATACAGTGGCTTGATTTCGGTTCAGTCTCACTCGACCAACGTGTTAGAAGGACGAATGCTTTCTTACATTTGACTGGCTCTTTTTGGTTGTGTTAGTTATTTTGATTTCGTTCACACATGTGTGAGCATGACGACCCAGTTTCAGTCAATCCCCTTGTTAATTTTGATCTGTGTTGAAATCGTATTCACTGTCTACTACAGTCTAGCATTCTCTCTTGGATATTTTGTTTTAGTATTCCTTACGTTGAGTATTCTCCACAAGAGAGTGTGGACACTCAGTATAACAGATTTTTCAAAGCTTCTAAAATTCTTTGTTAATACCTCTCAGGAATTGCAAGGGATCGCATCCATAAAAGGTCCAAAAGCGGGGCTCGCCGTGAGCGAAACCGAAAAAAGAGGAAGTTCGAAATGGGTCGTCCTGCCGCTATGACCAAGCTAGGCCCCAAGAGAGTCCACACTGTTCGTGTTCGAGGGGGGAACTTCAAGTTCAGAGCTATGCGTCTTGATCAAGGAAATTTCAGCTGGCCATCTCAGGCAATATCTCGGAAGACGCGCATAATTGATGTTGTTTACAACGCATCGAATAACGAATTAGTGCGAACCAAAACGTTGGTTAAAAATGCTATCGTGCAAGTCGACAGTGCGCCTTTCCGTCAGTGGTTTGAAGCACACTATCTCAAAGAACTTGGTCGTCGGAAGCTTCCAACTGGGAAAGGCGGGCAGGTTGCTTCCACGGAAAACGCGGAAGAAGACGTTCTGCAAAAGCAGCGTAGCAAATCTGCTATGAAGAAGTATGAGGCTCGACAGGCCCTACCTCAAGCAAACGTTGAGGAGGCGCTGAAGGAGCAGTTTGTATCCGGAAGACTTTTAGGTTTGTCATGTTTTGGTCATCATTGTTCCTTTAGCTTGCATATCCTCACGTCCGGGTCAAGTCGGTCGCGCAGACGGATTCATTCTAGAAGGAAAGGAACTGGAGTTCTACTCCAAGAAACTGAAGGCAAAGAAATCTAAGTGAAAAAATAATATATTCGTTTCGGGGTAATATTGCGTTCTTGTTTTATGTTGACAATCTCCGGTCCTCATGCTCATTTGGTGTCACGAAGGCTCAACATTTTGTAACCTTTATTTTCGTTCATTTGCGCATCTAATAAGTTGAGTTGCGTTTGTCGTCCCAAGTGCCATTGAGCTTGTATTCACTGACAATGATTTTCTTTCGAGGACCGACGACTTTGGTTAACGGCATCTAGTTCTTAATTTCGGACTGATACTCTCTCTGTTCCTAGAATTGTGTTTAATCACTAATGCAGGCCATGGGGGTTCGCTGTTTTTTAAGATTTCGAAGAGGGTTTCCCCGTGTATGCTGTAGTATTGTATTCAGTGGCACTCGGTAACGTGAAAACCGATTAATCGCCCCAGCCGCGGTTTGCTGTAACTCTTGTCTCGGTTTCAGGTTATAGCAGCTTCAGAAAAGCGGGGTTCGGATATAAGCAACCTGATGAACCTCACTCGTGAGGTAGCTGTGAACATCATGTATGATTATATTAGATACCTGTTCTTAAATCAGACGTACATCATAGATTCGGACGCACCTTCGCTCGAAGAATTTCACCAGGCTGTTTTTGAATCCGGTTAAAAGTATGTATAGCAAGTTTTACAGTAATGTTCACTACTTTGATTGGAGTAATCAATTTTCCTGTTGACTGTTACGTTCTTATGTCAGTCAATGAAGCACTATTCCTGTGAGTATTTTGCACGTAATGGGGGTAAGGTTATCTTTTGGTCTAACACGGCATGGAGTCTTTAAGCTGGGGACACCGGCAGAATATCACCAGTGTTCCGGAAATGGTTTTCTTCAGCCGTTTTGGAGAAAGTCGTCGACAGCTCGCTTTGGCAGTGTGTCCGAGTGTGTGATCTACTGGGTGATGTAAAGTGGCTTTTGTCAACCATTTTCAAGTGGAGCAAGTTTCAGACTAGAGATACACGTGCACCCATTCAAGATACAGCGACGGTTTTGTTATAGAGGGTGTGATAGCCGTATGCTACGACACTCGGTTCGAGTCAGTTTGGTAGTTCTTGCCGGCGTGTTTGATGGATTGTGACGGCCAGGTTCAAAACCTGCTACTGATCTGCGAGATTGTGTACGTGCACTTTGTTTGGACGTCCTATTTGTACCGAGCTTCCTGCAAGACACCCTCTGGCTTCACAGTATTGTGAAGGCCTGTCCAGGTACGTTCCACCCAATCGACCACGCTGACTTAAAAGGAAATCAAGGAAATAAGTTTGAAAAACTGAATCATTGGATGATTGAAGATCACTACTTACATATTGTGCATCGTTCTGAAGGTACCTTCGACCACATTGGAAGCTACTGACCAATACATGTGGAGAGACCGCCAACAGTTGGATAAAGCCACGAGGTGTCAGGCAACGACGTGGCCACAAAGTGCGATGACCCCTAACTCATGACTACATTATCTCCTTCACCATATGGAGTTGACATGCAATATTTTTGTCTATCTTTTCTCTGGACTTCTATACGAAAGAAACAGTTGCAGAGATCAAAATCGGAGGTAGCTTTTGGGTCATGAAGAATTGCGACTGACGGTTGCCCTAAAACATGACTTCTTCAGAACGCGTCGCGGGCATAAAACGTGATTAACATACCCCCCTCCCCTAAATCAGAATCTTGTCTTATCACGTATCTGGCCTGTCATGCTGGATTGACGCAGTCTGGAGTAGTGGTTAACTTGTACGCGGTAGGAGCAAGATTGATGTTTCTGTGGTTATCACAGACTCTTGGTTCCCTTTTTGAAAGCTGTGATATTGGTCGGAAGATCCATTCACGAGCTGCCTCTACGGTTTCCCAAACCGTCCGAAAAAGTGTTAACCGTTCTCCACCGTTTTCGAAAAAGAATGGGGTAGGACGTGACACGGGTGCTTATTGTTACAGCTGGGCTTCTAGAACTACTGCTTTATGCAGTTCTCCGGGAAACGTAACAACTGACCGGTCCTGATCCAATTAAGACCAACCCACTTCCAAATCGGCGCTGCCAGTTGGCGATATCTAGACTCTCGTCCTCCGAATATGACCTATAACATCAACGACGGTCAACATGACCACCAGCGGTAATGCTACTCCCAGGTGAAGGACCCTCCGTCTCTATTTGTTTTACTAAGTAGTGCCTGCAGAACATGTCGTTAGGTTTAGTCAGCCTTACCTTTAAGGTTTTGACAAGCGTTGTGTACATTCGAAAGACGCAGGTGATACTTGTTTACAGGTTATGTTGCATGACAAACGCCACCCTGTCGCAACACGTTCGGGGTATGCTGAAGTTTAGTCTTTCATTACGGACGCACTTTTCATTGTTCACATCCCACTTCTTGATTTGCTGCGGTTGTTTCTCATTGCTGTCTGCTTTGCGTTCCTCACATTGTCATCGTTCGCATACTGCGTCACTTCTTCCTTTTCGTCAGCGTGGCCTCTGGGTAACAGATGGGATGACAGGGGCGCACCCAACGATGGATTCTGATTTCAAGCATGTACCGACCACGTACAACGATGAATGCGTTCCGTGCACCCTATCCCGGGATAAAGGGACCTATCCTGCCTTTGTGTGGCAATCAGGTTTCTGCAAGTTGTCATACCTTAGTGTATGTTCAATCAAAAACGTAGCTATTTTTAATGGTTCGATGCCCTCTCCTTTTGATTTCTCCTTTCTGACCAGGGCTTGCTTTTATCTACATGGTTGTATATAGTTAAGCGTTAATGAGAACCACATGTGATCGTGCTGACGTTGCTGACTGGGTACGACCGTGCCAGACAGAAAGTAGTAATCAGGTAAAAGGCAGTTACATTCAGTCTATCGAACAACTGACTGCTTCGGAGTACTTTGGTAGTGGGACATTGTTTTAGGTATAAACAGCAAAATTATTTATACGAACAACATTGCTCTCTGAACAAGGGATTAAGGGGTAAAAAAAGTGTAACCTAAGGAAGTGTTGCCCGAATTCCCAAATTACAGTACTTCTCAAAAACTTGATATTATCCTTGAAACAATTGCACATAGAATTAATCGGAGTCGCAAATCAGTGTATTGCTCACTGCGCCCCGTGCCAGACATGACTCATTGCCAAGCGAGTCATTCTTTTGATTCGTTGGTTCTGGGTAGGGACCTCTGAAGAACCCATCATGTCTCACAAAGTCAGAGTCTGAGGGTGGGGTCGTTCAAGCCAACTCTGTTCCTTGGTGAAGGTGATCGGTGATATCTGGGAGGTAAAGTTCTTCTGACATTAACATCGTTCGGCCAACATCCTTCTTCCTTGCCTTCCCCTAATCTCTGCCTTTCCTGTTGTTCTCTGAACCCTGACCAATTCCGTTACTCTGACGTGGTGGTCAGGCTTGTACACTGCATCGACCCGTAGAGCTATATTGACTAGGACTTCAGTACATCTAGGCGAAACCTTGTCAGACAGGTAGAAAAAGCAGTCGGACAAGAAGCAAACGCAATTGTGGCGTCGTATGTCTCACTACTGACTGCTGTCCGTCACGGTGAGACTGGACCTTGACGTGATGTGACGGCTTGCGCATCTCTATGACCTTTTGGGCTAAACTGGACAGAGTTACTCATACCAGGCAGGCCAACAGGTAGAGGTCTGACAAACCACAGTCTCCTGGTCCTCCAGGTTGGGGGTTGGAAGATGGTT
>QNGE01004847.1:0-10218 GCA_008508345.1 Paragonimus westermani | reverse complement strand
CCGTGGGTCGTGTTCGTCTCCCGGGCTGGGGTCCTCGCGACTCACAGAGTCGGTGGTTGGAGACACTAGGTGAGATGGCGGCTAATCGAGCTCAGTGGCGTGAATGTTGTCGTTGTTTGGCCGAGTTGTCTGTGAAGTGAGTGCATTTAATGACGCGGGGCAGTGAAAGCCGTAAGGAAGCTGTCTCGCTGATGACACCTTACTCTCACTTGCAGCTCGGTTGTGTTGTTTGCAAGGTGTAGGCACCTTGATGCTGAATGTCTGAATAGGGACGTAGTCTTTTTCGGTAGTTAGGTCCCTTCCCGTCCCCTTCTTTTTCCTTCTCTATATATAGGGATTGGTTTTCCTTCATGGTTGTGTGGCAGTTAAGCATTGGTGTGAACCACTGATGTATTGCTGTCTATGATGATGATGATGACTGACTGACTGCTGTCTATGATGTTAATACATAGGAGTGCTTACGTAGTGAGGCACGATCCTATGAGCATACAACATGACTATGTCTTCCGAGTCAACAAGATACGTGTTAGGAAAGATGCCCTCAAACAACGAGCACTCCGATCGCTCAACAGTTGACCGTGATCGCGTATTATCCATTACAGTCGAAAAACGTGGTATTGGAAAGCCTGAGGTAGCTTTCAGTACATGTACTACACACAGCGGTGATTCAAATCAGACGTTAGTGTCTTTGGTTTCGAGGAGAGACCCCCACGTAAACTCTGCATCCTGTCGTCTCACAGGTCCGACTTTTGAGTCAGAAAATCGTAGTGGGGTCTCTTGAGCCAGTCACCTTCCCTCTGTTGACACTGATGTTATCAAACTAGCACGAATTTCTCCTATTCTACCTCACGAGTTTCCTGTCTTCAGGTGATTATTGTTTTCTAAAGCCAAAATCACTGGTAAACGTTGGTGCCATCGATGTCCGCACTCTCTGACATGTTGCAAATACGCTCTCAAGCTTGGAGCTTGATGTGTGCTGTGTGTCGAAGACGCGAGTCTCCAACTCTAGCACCGTTATCCACTTAAGCTCATCTATGAATAACTGTCACTCAATGCGCTCTTCCCTCAGGCTCTCTGCGGACACCGAAGGCGAGTCTCGTGATCAAGCCGGAGCTGGGGTCACACTGGGTTTCGGAACAGAGTGATGTTAGCCCGGTTGGATCCTAGTGAACAGTGGCTTATGCGCTGCTACTCAGAACATCGATCAAAATCTGTTAACTCAAAGCAGAAAAGCGTTGCATGTTGATTATTTTGGCGCACGCTCCAGCAGCCAGTCGTTGGAATGCTACCAAAGATGCGTTTTACGACGCTTTCGTTGGTCTTCTGAAGCAGACAACTCAGACAGTCATGCTGGCGGATGATTTGAAGACTCAATTTGGTCGTCTTTCGTCAGAGGAGAAGCGTCTGGTGGGTATGTTTGCTGTCCGGGCGCAACACACTGACAGTGATGAGGTTGTTGCTGCGAGCATCTCACGGTCTGTATTTCAAGCACCGCATTTCAACACAGGAAGACATTATGTTACATGAAAACCTCTGCCCTTCTTAACCATGGACACAATTCGATCATATAACAGGTGGCACCACTGTTAAATGTTGTCATTTTGGAGCAATCCGTTGTACTCGGACCATGCTGTTTTGCATGCCCGTTTTGTTCTGTTAGCTCAGAGGTCATGCACTTAAATATGCGATACTTAACTGGCATTTGAGCGAAGAGTGTAAAGAACGCCTACCGGAAAGTATTGGTGAACAGATTGTCTAGTTCGAAACAGGTGAAAGAACCTAACAGGCACCGGGAACCAATCGCAGCAGCTATGGAAGGTTGTAAATAGGTGTGTTCCGAAGTAGCCATGCAGTTGCGATAGAATTGGATTTCCGTCACGTCGGTAAGCGTTATGAAAAAGCGTCGTTCATTTCCATCTAGCTCTGGGTATGATGATAGTCACAGAACGAAAATACAAGCTGACCAAAAGTTTGCGCAAAAACTTTGATCACCACTTGGCCAAACAATCGAAAAATGTCGTTGCCTTTGTCCTCATCATCATCACTCATAAATAACAGTACCTCGGTGGTTTACATTGATGTTTAACTGCCACACAACCGTCAGGGGAAAAGTATCAAACCCTGTATAGAAAGAGAAAAAGTGTAGGAGGAGACGGAACCTAACTGCCAAAAATAGCCACTTCTGTGTACAAACATTTAACATCAAGTTGTATACGCCTTCCAAACATCATCAACTTCCTTACGGCTTTCACTGCCGCCCACCATGAAATGCACTCATTTCACTGAATTTGCACAAACAACGATAACATTCACACCACTGGGCCCGATTAGCCGCCGTCTCACTTTACGTCTCCAGCCACCGACCCGGTGAGTCGCGGTGGCCCCATTCGGGGATACGAACCCGGTCTACAGTGGCCAACCCCTTCGTGAACGATTTCGTTTCTTTTCGCCAGGTCACCATCTGTTGACCTTGCACCCTACGCCAGTCGACCACAGCGTCGGCAAACAGTGTCCGATGCAGCAGACGATCAGTTGGCATTCTTAGCACATGACTGAACCAACTAAGTATGTGTCGATGTAACGACTGAACGAAAAAACTCGTTAGACAACCAGTACCAAATATCCGCTTCCTAACCTCGTTGCATACCCGTCAGTGCCACTTGGTAAGAACGCATTCCGAGGTACTTAGCAGGTTGTGAGATTGCTTGGAAAGCAAAAGCGGCACCTTGTCAACATAATCAAGATCAATCAGCCTTCCACCAGGTAGGAGGTCCACGCCGGCATCTCGTCAGTTCCACAAACTGTCCCCCATTATTTCGTTTATGATAAACAAAAATTGTAAAAGAGGACAACCTCGACGTACGTCGATGCTGGTGCTAATACTGTCAGACAGTTCACCGTAAACCCTAACTTGAGCTGGAGTACGAGAATACTTGGTCGGTACACCCCTGCGTTTAAGTGACTCTAAGGGTGCAGGTCAACCCACCGAATCGAACGCACCTTCAAACTGGGGTACTGTGGTGGATGGCGGCCGACGGTATTCATGACACTTCCAGAATTTAGCGAGGTGCATGTGGTTGACCAGTACATCCCCATGTCTCGAACCGCAGTGCGTCGACGAAGTATAATGGATGTCAGAACCCTAGAAATGAGGTCAAGCTAACCCACGGATTCCTTTCTCGAATGTGGGAGCTATTATCAAGTGGCCCTAGGACAGATCGATGTTCTACGTGGTCCACACAAGTTGAAACCACTGCTAACGCCTTCCCAACTTCTTTGAAAGGTGCCGGTGTTGTATAACAGGCATTTACGTTGTGAGTGGTTTACTACTCACGGGTAGTATATTACCCACAGGCGACATTCGGGAACAAAAGGGCAAGCCTCGAACGCGACGGACAAGAAAAGATTATCGGAATAGTGCATACGTGCTGTGTGGAACTTCCACCAATGTATATGAGTGCATGTCTACCGTGCAAATGAATGCACGCGTTTGTGGTTCAATTTTTGACGACGTGTACGGGAGTTTGCGCAATAAACGAACTGGCAAGCCAAGCGTCTTTTGTGGACACAACACCGGCACGAGATCATCAGTGAACGCAGCCTCTACGGTTTGGAGCCGAGATACAGTTGCGCATCCTAGTTTTAGTTGATAGTCCTAAATCCACCGACCAGCGTCCTATATTACAAGTTTGTAGCGGTAGCAGTAGAAGCAAGTTGCCAAACAAATTGACTCTCAACGTGTACTACCGAGTGTTCTAACCTTCTGGATTCATTATAAATAGGTGTGCCATCTACCTGCATGACAGCTTCACTGACAGACGGTCGCTTTGGGCCAGTGGCTTGAAGACTCCGCCAGTGTTTCCTGACCTCAAAGCGGTTTCCAATAATTTAACTTTCTCCATTGGCCAAACCTCACGATGGGCGATCAGACTACGCTCCATTTTCTCACGGATGTCTCTCCTCAACCTGTTACGCGAACTGCCAAAAACAATGTTCCTTCCGGCTTCTAACCAATCCTAACATTTCGCCGAGACCTACCGTTTGTTCAACCCACTTGCCACATGCCACGATACCTGCTCCGTGAATGGCACGTGAGATTTAGATCTGCCGGTGTTTCCTGACCTCAAAGTGGTTTCCGTTACTTTAACTTTCCTCGTTAACCAGACCTCACGACCGGTGATTAGACGGCGTTTCAATTTCCTACGGACTTTTCTGTTAGACATGCTACGTGAACTGCCCGGGGGAATGTTCCGTTTGGCTTCTAACATCTTCATGGATTTCTCCGAGAACAGCTGTCTGTTAAAGCCACGTACCCTCGTACCTTTTTCACGCGTTACCTGCAAGACCTCGACTCAGCAATTGTGAGGATCGTCGGAGTGAGAACTATTAAGACGGCTTTCTGAACTGATTTGGTAATTATGCTTTGCCAGTGGTATACCCAGTTTCTCAACAGCCAGTCGTTGCTGTCGGTGGGGTCGATGCTCAGAAGAAGTAAGAACAAAACTACGTACCAGCGCATGATCCGAAACTAAGTATTTGCTCCAAAAAGAACGACGACACTCCTGAATGGAACCCCGCACCTATGACTAACAGCTGTGTGGTCTGTCTTAGACCATACCGGGTTCGGAGAAGGCGGGTGCCAAGTATATTAGTGACGTGCGTGATGCCCAAAACTAGTGCCGACTAAAAATAGCTTGTGCTCAGCGTACAGTTGCAACAGTCACCCCTCATTATCCGAGTGGTGTGATGCTATCCCAAACCTGCCACCTAGACGAGACGGCCTTACCAGGGCGGCCGACCTGGGTGTTCATACCTTCCGCCAGAATGACTATCAGAACCATGTGTTGACCGAAGGAGAGTGGCCAGTTCCGAACAAAAGGCGCCCTTGACACCGACGTCACTGCAGTCAGCTGGAGCATAAGCAAACTGAAAAGATTTCTGGAAGTCCTGCGTCTGAGCCGGTGTCAAGAGAACCCGCCAAACAGACGACGCAAAGTTTACTGTTATCAGAAATCCAATCTACCTGTGCAGTTGTGGCCGTCGTGTTGAGCACGATACCTACTCCAACCTGACGGGTAGTGGCAGCCGTGAAGTCACCCGAAATGTATAACCAGTATCCGGTAGTTCCATGCGTTAACTATTGTCTTGAATTCTAGTCGCTGATATGCAGCAAAATTAGACATTCAGCGAGTCTAATATTCATGCAAGAACGGCCTGTTGACCTCTGTTTTAGAGCACGAACCTTAAAAGCAACTATTTCAATTCGCATTCCGGGTTTAACCATTGGACGGGGGAGGTCTGAGACTGAATGGTGAGAGATCGGACTTGCCGACACAGTGTTACTATGATTAACACCAAAATCACCAAAAACGGGGGTCAAGAGGAGCTTGAAAGCCAGTTTCGATAGATTAGTGAGTGTGGGTTCAACAGTAGCATGTTTTCGCTCATCCACCCGGCGACTCGATTTATACTGCGAGACGGCCGATGCAGTATGTAATTATTGAAGTTGTGAGTATTCATGGTTGTATGTAGGCAGACTGGTGGGACGCCGAGACCTAGACAGGAGAACGATTAGGGTTCTCACCCAAAGCCTTTGGCTCTAAAGCCTGTGCCGCAAGGTAGTGGGTGAGTAGCAGCGTACTAGAAACTGGTATTTTTTTCTAACCCCCAACCTGGAAGACCAGGAGACTGTGGTTTGTCTATCTATTGGCCTGCCTGCCACGAGTGACTGTCGGTGTGGTGGCCATACCATCCAGTTTAACCTAATGGGTCATCGAGATGTGTAGGCCATCACATTGCATCAAGGTCCATTTCCGTTGTGGCAGCCCCATAAAACAACTCTCCTTTCTCCGAGAGCTTTCTCTTCCGCTTTTATCAATCCCCGGTATGTGCGCAATTGGGAGGGCAACTGCCTTCTTGGTAGTTGGGACTAAAAGAAAACTTTCCTGATCCGTCCTTGTACTGGCCGTCGAGTTGGTGTTAGTGAGCCCATGTGTGAAAAGATGATTTACTCATCACCAGCCAATAGTGCGGACCTGACCAGTTGACTGAACATTTTAAGAAACGGTTAAACTTAACTGAACTCAATCACAGACCATGTAAACGACAAGACCAGTTGTTACGTTCCAGACGGCCCTCTGTCAGAAACAGATGTGGCCCTAGAGCTTTAGTTACTGAAGCATAACGTGACTGCTAGACCAGGATGTTGAGAAAAGGTTGATATCAGAATCGACAAAACTCCGGGTCATTTGGGAAACTAAAGGAATATCTCGGGGGTGGTGCTTGTCAGTAGTAAGTCTCATTTCCAAAGAGAGGGCCCTGATTCTGTGTGATAACCACAGAGGTATCAGTCTACTGTCTTTTGTATCCAACTTACCCACCGGCTTTATTCGACATCGATTCAGTAACCCAGATGAATTCCGATAGATGACGAACAGGCAAGTTTCAGGTCCGATGGGGGGGTGCATTTATCACATTTTTATCCTGTGACGAATCTTGGAACACCGGCGCTCTTTTGGACAATCCACGACCGTGAAACTTTTAGACCCAAAGACTACTTCAGGTTTAGTTGCTCTTTACGTCCTATGGAACTGCCGTCTCCGCAACGGAGTACCAGGGAAATGCGTGAATCTGTAGGCACCTTGATGTTGAATGTTTGAACATGGACGTAGTCATTTTCAGTAGTTAGGTCCCTTCCCGTCCCCTTCTTTTTTCCTTCTCTCCTATATATAGGGTTTGCTTTTCATGGTTGTGTGGCAGTTAAGCGTTGGTGTGAACCACTGATGTATTGCTGTCTATGATGATGATGATGATGACAACTGTCTCGGGCGTTCATTTCTAGTGGTTTTCCTCAAAAATGTCCGATTTCACTCTTGCTGTTCAATTTTTTCATGGACGACACGTTCTGGATGGTGTGCTTGAGATACCCAATGACCTTGGTGTTGAGCTTCTTCCTGGCGGTAGTTTGACCGAAGTGGAGTATGCGAACGATACTGTCTTACTTAGTCCCCCTGCCGAGGACATGCAGAGCATGCTGAGGAAAGTGAGTGATCGGACTGGTTTTTGCGAAATGCGCTTCATACCTTCAGAGTGTAAAGTGCTTCTCCAAGACTGGGACATTCCCACCCTCACCTTTATTGCAGGTAATCCGTTTGACATTGTGAACACCTTCACTTACTTAGTTAGCAATTTCTCGTCGGCTTGTGGTAATGTTGATAAGATTAACGAGGGTGGCAATGACGTGAGTTGTCGCCGGCAACCTGCGTCATCTGTGGAGTCGAAAAGATGTCCGGTTGTCGCTGCTTATACACCTTTCATATTGGTCTATTGTTGGACAGCTTGGTCTGCTCGCATCCGAGATGTAGACGGCTTTTATGTATTTGACCATTGTGTGCGCAACATGGCCGTTCACCGACGCGTGTATTCCGGGACGTTCGGGATGCGCGATTGACTGACGAATTAATCGCGTTACACAACTTGTAGTAATTGAGTCACGTACTGCACATACCAGCTGAACGTTTGCCGTGCTGAACATGATATACTGAGACCACTAACAGTCGCGTAAAACCGCCTGGTGGCCAACCAACAACGTAGTGACAAAATAGGAAAACTATGGTTGCTCCATTGAGAAAATTGGGTAAATGTCGCCTACCTGGCTGGGGTCCTAGAGACCACTCAAATTCTCTGGTTAGAAATGGTATCCGTGATGATGGTATACTGCAATCAATGGCGTACCTGCATTCACAGCAATTCTAATTCTTCCACTGAGTCTTTATTATTACTGTTATTACCATCGTTACTGTGACCTTTTCACCAACATTCTTCCTAGAACATTCTACGTCACTGTGCGGGTGAGCGGCGACCTGAGCCACAGTACCTTTTGATCGGGCTCGGGTGTTATGGTGATGACTAATGACAGGATACTTAGTAAGCCTCGGTTTTCTACTGTTCAGGCTCCGGCGAATAGTTTATCGGTTTGCTTTGATGAAGCTTTGCACGATTTGTCTGAGTGTTGTGAACCTTTGGTTCTAGTACCATTATTCACTCGAGCTTACCTGCAGCTTATATCATCGTATCGTTAAGCTGGCATCGTTTGCGGCAGGACCGTTCGGGTTCCATGGTACTTGATGGTACTTGACGGTCGCGATATTTTGAACTTGAGGTTGCCGCCAGGTCTTTTGCTTGTAACTTTCTCTGGAACTGTTTTTGTATTGAGTTCCGGGTTAACGTGAACTGGTACATACTTAATCTGTGAGTAGGATGTGAATTTGCGGACGACTACCTACGGTGTTTGTTGTCTCTAGTAATGCTCACTGAGGGCGTCCCCGCTTTCCGTTGCTGTTCGGTTCTTTCGCGAACGACGTTCACAAAGATGCACCTCAGGAACACAACGAGCTTAGTGTTCACTTGCTCGCTGACAATAAGTTGCATGGTTTGGAGTGTGCGGTTGACATTATCTTGCCCCTCTTTTAAAGGCATGCTAAGCGAGGTGAATAGCTAGGCCGGCGCTCGTAGAATGCGCTCACATCTTCAGAATGAAGTGCTCTTCAATGGAGCATTCCTACCCGCGATCTCCCCGGGACTATGAACCGTTTTGCCTACACTATCTTCTCGGTTTGTAATGTTGATGGTGAGATTTCAGAGAGAAAGAAAGGTACTTGTTGCCCTGGCTAACCTGCACCGTCCATGGCGTCAATGTCCGGTCGTTGCTAAAGGGAAGGATGTAACGCTTGTGTGCATTCCTCTTTGTTCTGTCAGTCGGATCTATGGACGAAGTTCTAACGATCCTTGCCCTTTCTATTTTCGCCAAACGAGCCCGATTGGTTGCGTAGCCGACGCGCTAGTTATCCGCGCAGATGTAGCGTTCGAGCTAAACTATCAAATGGCCAGGCCAATAAGTTGCACTGTCTGACTCACACACTTCGCATGTCATCTGGGTGTTCACTACACCGTAAGTTATTTACCGAGGACTCCAATAGGCAACGGCGTAGACATGGAATATGAAGCCATTGACTGTTCCGCTGAATGAAGTAAGTGGGCAGGCTTCACCAGTCTGTTAGAAACATCGTAGTGATAAATCGTGAAATAACAGAACCATTCGGGATGGTAAGGTGGTGCAGCTGGTGGCGTAACTGCATTCACACTTCCAGCCTTGCTTGGACTTGCTTTATTCATCTCTTTTGATGTTTTCTAAGAAACTCCACGCTATTGTCCAGGTGAACTTCTATCCGAACTTACCGATCGTGCTCGAGGCCGCTGAATTTACCCGAGCTTCTGGGACAGCGTGTGATGGCAGATCGATAAAACTAACGTGCAACCTCCAAATGTGCTCTTGTGCAATAAACCATTTGTCTAGGAGATCGGGCCTGCCAAAATGGGCAGAACGAGGACACGGGGTTGGTGTTTAATTTTAAACAACGAGGCTGGGAATGAACCTATCAACGAATTCCTCTGTATCCCTTAATCAGCTGGTAGCGAGTGGGCGGGTGGTCACTGCCCGAGTGAATGATAACATAAATCTTATTATCTCGTTTATTACCTGATAAACGATTCTGATCAGGTAGCAGATAACAACACGTATGGTGCCATGTCTCGTGGTACTGTTTACGGATTTACGTGCGTGTGCCTACTGGCCAGATCGACACTCCAGAGGTCGAAATTGGCAGATGCGGCGATATTTGTCCGGACATAAATCGTGCAAAATCAACCTACTGTCTTCTTTATTCAAATATTATTTAGAGGTTTTTAGCACTGTGTATTTGATGTCATGAGAACAATAAAGTACCTAACAATACATGTTTTCTGTGTTTGATCGTCAGGCTAATTACAGTAATAACTATGAAACCAATAACCATAGTGAATCAGAAGACCGCCGATAAGGATTGCGGGCGGCGTGTTTGATTTCGGTTACACAATCGTTTTTCCCAATTGTGAGGTTAATTAATTGCAGATCAGAGGTGATTAAGTGTCCGCACGAACCATCGAACGCAGTTGGATACCAATGGCCTTGACAGTGATCAACATTCTGAATCCCACCATTTTTGAATGGTTTCTTGGTAACTGATGAGTAGTCGGGGATTTGGTTTATTTTCAAGTTGACCATCACTCACATTTGATCGCAGCGTTCGCATTCAGATAGACTTTCCAGCCAGCCCCTTTCGAAAAGAAGCACTAGACTCGAGTTTCGCTCTCATTAGAGCTCGTCAGTAGTGCATATCC
>QNGE01004846.1:0-39603 GCA_008508345.1 Paragonimus westermani | reverse complement strand
ATACTGCCAGGACGCCCAGACCTAGACAGGAGAACGATTAGGGTTCTCAACCAAAGCCTTTGGCTCAAAAGCCTGTACCGCAAGGCAGCGGGTGGGTGGCGGTGTACTAGAAATGGTACGTTTCTCGGGAAGAGCTGCCAACTATCTTCCAACCCCCCGCCCACCTGTAGGACCAGGAGACTGTGGTTTGTGAGACTTCTACCTATTGGCCCGCCTGTTATGAGTAACTCTGTCCAGTTTAGCCCAATTGGTCATCGAGATGCGCAATCCGTCACACCACGTCAAGGTCCAGTCTCACCGTGACGGATTTGGTAGGACAGTGATGGAGGGATCAGCAGTAGTATGTTTTCTTCTATTTACCCTGGTGTATGCAGTAGGTGGAGCAACCTGGTTTTTACTGCGAAACGGTTGATGCAGTATGGGATTTTTGGTGTCATGGGTATTCTGAGTTACTGTCAGGACACTCAGACCTGGACAGAACAACGACTAGGATCCTCAACCTGCCTCTCTTCGGTCGTCTTCTACTTTATGTTGGCAATACTGGTGTTACGGCCGTTTTCTTCAGCATGTTCACTGAGCGGTTTTCGTGGATAAATAGCCCCAGATGTAGGCCATTCCTCCTTACACTCTTGCCCGCATTTATTTTTTGTCGTTTGATGTGTCTACGTTGCGGTAACAATTGTAATTAACAGTTAACAACTCACCCTACACGTATATGCACAAGTGTATCCTTATTGATACAAAAAGAAAAAGGCGGACACCCGCAGACTTCTACAGAGTGTGCAGTATTACTCAAGCAGTCAATATTGTTTTAGAATTCACTCAATTTTTTACCCGATGAAATCGTTGGTTGTTGATGGTGAAGTTTCTTTTCATGTGACGACAGACAGTCATATTGTGTTCTGGGAGCAGCATTGTGTGACCGTTTTCTCACTAGCACAACCAGTTGACTGATTCTTGATGGTTGTCGATGCATATTAAAGTTCTTTCCACCTTTCCACTTTCTGGTGAACAGTTCAATCTTGCTTCAGGTTGCTTCGAGAAAACCACCGCAGTTGTAATTGCCCCAGCCACCTGTTGTAAGCATGGCTGATCCAGCCGCACTCGAAGCAGACGCTCAGAACTTTGCCGAGGTTGCAGCCAAGTACGATTCGGCGCACCAGTATGAGGCGGCAGTATTTTTCTACACAGTAACTCGTCCCTTTTTATGATTGAACTTCAAGGAAGCCGCCCAGGCACTCTTAAATGCTCAGGCCGCAGGGTCGAAATCGGCTGGATTGAGGGAAAAAGCACAGCAGCACATAAAAAGAGCTGAAGATCTTAAATCATCAGCATCCAAAGTTGAATCCCACGCGAAGTCTAGTGAGAGGCCTTCATCCATTCTGCAGGTATCCTCACGATGCACACTTGATTGAATTTATCAGGCTGGCTTTGCAAGAGCACAGTACATATTGATTGATGCCAAAGCGGAAGAAGAGAGCCAAAATACAACGGAAGCACTTGAACTATATAGTAGTGCCGTCGAACTTTTATTGTCTTTGGTAAGCTCACTTACTTTTCGTGGAAAGTTGTCTGTTGCAGCGTTCTGAGACATCTGATGAAGTTACTCTGACGGAACTCAAAAATTTGGCTCGTAATGCTCTTACCAGGTTTCCGTTTTTTTTTCTGCCAATGATAACGCATCTTCGTTTAAAGGGCTGAAAACCTCAAGACTCGCACGATAAACAAAATACCATCCACTCTAAAGACTGCTCAATCCAGTCCAAAAACCCGTCGTAAGTTTGCCGAGTATTTTGTTTTCCATCCACTAGTTTGATTGTTTCGCTGTCAACGATGTGCGTGCACTCAGTTTAACACATCTGTATGAAGTGAACCACTCGGCCTTGTCTCTGCCACCCGCAAACCTAGTACCGGACTTTTAACGTGATGGCGTCCTAACCAGTGGCAAAATTTTGTGAGAGTAACGGATGAGTTTATGGCGTAATCTTATTTGCAGCTTCCTGCCACTAGAATATTATTAACACGGTTGCTGATAATCAGTCGTGGTATTACTCATATGGTTAAAAATCCCCAAAATACTCACCAGAATAATGGTGTAGTGAACAAGCTCGTTTTCGGTTATTCATCATCAGGCAAAATACATAACATTTATGTGAAACAGAGTTGTCAGGGCGAAGCGAACAAAACAAATGGAAAGCTTAAGTAGGGTCAGACACGTCACAGGCACACACGAAGACAGCGTTTTGATACGATTATGTTACCATTATGGCGTAACTGGGACCATGGCGATTTGATCTGTCGTGGTGTGGGTGGTTGGTCATGACAATTTTAACGCCTGAACAAAGCGATTCTGTGCACACAAAAGTGAATTATTCAGTCGAATTCCGGTCGCTTCAGCCGTGGCCACAATTCGGCATCTGACAGCTTTTTAGTGAATGCCTTCGACTCGATAAATCGGACGAGGAGACCAGGCTGACAGTATGATATGTATCAACGAGGTGTCCAACAATTGCGCTGATAATCGTCTTGGTGACTCGGTTATTGATACAGGCTGTATGATGCTCCCGGATACGTTCGGATAAGCGCCTGGTCGTGTTACCCACGTAACTAGTTCCAGAGGAACAAGTAAATGAGTATACACAAAAGGAAGCCTCAGAAGCGGGCACTTTATCCTTTAAACGGAAACACAGGGCCGGAGTAGAGTTGAAACAAACCTGTAGGTTGACAGCATAGAATGTTCTCCTGGTAGCAGTGTTAAGTCTCCTAGTGATTGTTTCGTCAAATGTATCCCCTTTGAATGGTAGTGAAATAAATACTGCCTCCTTCCCGCTAGGATCGTCTTGTTTCTCGCGACGTTTCATAATCTTGTCTACAAGACGTTCCGGATAGCCATTTTGTAAGAACAGTGTGCGTAGAAACGTTAATTCACCGGAGACCGTATCCCATGTACTCATGGCTCTATCCGTCATGCAGTTTATGAGATTTCTCTTCTGTCTTAGAGGGACAGCTGCTGAAATGGATATACTGCCCATTCCAGGTCTCTTTCCTATAAATTTTACGTCGAATCAATCCATCAGTACGTCGCTGGATGAGGACGTCCAGGAAAGCTTCTTGATCGTTACGTTCGGCTTCTAGTGTAAATGTTGCATTTGTGTGGGCCGAGTTGAAAGTGGCTAAGATATCCGTTTGGTTAGCATTTTCGCCAACTAAACACATGATATCATCCACATATCACTTATAAACACGGTTTCTTCTAACCGGTGATTCTCAAGCTTCGCCATGAAGGTGTCCGCAAACAACGGCCCCAACGGGGATCCCATTGCCACACCATCTATTTGTCGATATAGTTCCCCATTGAATTTAAACTGTATGTTATGAGTACAAAGGTACAACAGCCGTTTCAGTTCGCACAAATAGTCTATCGTCTCTTTCAGTAGAACATTTGTAAACAAGGACGATACGACTTGAGAAAGCCCGTTGGTTGTATTAATGAATTCAAAGGAGTCTCGTGGGCTATGTTTTGATAACTTTTTCCTGACGCGTTCAAGGAGAAACGACAACAACACTTGAACTTACCATTTGTTTTGTTCGCTTCGCTCTGACAACTCTGTTTCATATAAAATTTATGTATTTTGTCTGGTGATGAATGACTGAAAACGAGCTTGTTTGCCACACCATTACTACTCATGACCAAAAAACTAATTTTTGAATCGGCTTTTTTATTCATCAACCTCCAGTGGTGTTTGTAAACTACTTGGCGTTGTCGTACAATCACTTCTAAACCCAAGTATGGCTTTATGATTAGCTATCTCGTGTCTTAGCAAGCTGTGTTAGTGTGAATTGTTTATTCTCTCTGTTCACTTTCGATGTGGATAACATTCTGGAGGCTTCGTTCAGAATTCCCTGGGGCTTCAGAATGGAACTTCTGGTGATCAGCGAACCAGTGTTGTACACGTAATTTACTTGTTCTTTAGTAAAAGTTACTGGATTTCCTTTCACTTAAACATAACTGAAATGCTGAAAACTTCGAAATGCTATCATTTGGTGCACTGTGTCCGCTCCCAAACGTGCAACAACACGTGAAAAGCTTACTTAACGTTTCGGGTTTGGGGAGCAAAACGGAACTAACAAAAGTCAGACTATTTCACTGAAAACAGCCTTACTAAGGCAGTCCCCACATTGTTGTAAATTGTTTTTGAATGCACGTACTGGGTTTGAAACGTGTAATCACCAATACCCAGTGTGTATTTTTGTAAAACTACAAATGGTAACTTTGTCTTCTTGGTTCTGGTCAAGTTCAGCAACATGTTTGATCTGTTCTGCCGTCGTTTTGTTCCGTTGCTTTTGCTACCGATTTGCCTTTTAACTTTTGTGGCTGAAATAAGTGCGTAAAATGTTATCCCATAGTTCTAATATTATGGATTGTGCCGCTAGCTGAATGAGAAGGTCCAATTGTTTTAACTAACAGGACTGTTATGCGTGAAGTGCACATCGCAGCTTCAACGCGTCGCGTTAGTTACAAACCGTGCCAGCTGCGATCCATTGTTAGCAACCTCTGAGATCGTTCGTCTTTTCATTCAACTAGATAACTTCATCTTGTCGTCACATTTGTGCCATAGCAGCGAAGGTGTGTATCACATTTCCAACTTTCGTTGAGTGTTTTTATGATTTGATTTTTGCTGAACTCTCGAACTACACTCAATAATTTAAGTAACACGAATGTGAAATCCTCTCATATAAATGTGCTCCGTTCGTCTTGGAATGGCTCTGCGCATGAACGTTATTTGATAGAACTACCTACAATTCTGTATCATGATGGTTTGTGGACGTATTGTTGAGATGTATCACCCGCCTAGTTGAAAAGCTTGAGGTCAAGCACATTGCTGGCTGGAGGTGCTCTCGCACATGGCAGCATTTGTCAGTCTATTGGGAATCTGCAACGGTGATTAGCTACATGTGGTTTATTTTGTTTGCTGTTTACTTTTCTTGTCACCCTTTTGTTTAGTAAGTAAGGACTGATGAAAGCTAAGACCGCGATATCTGCCATTCTATTCACAAATCGGTAGTTTGACCAAAAACATGAGACATTTCACGCGGTAACCATCCTTTGTAATAAGCAATCCATTAATCAAAGTAAAACCAGTTGGGTTTGTTTGCGTTTCGCGTTCCCTCTTTTAGGATTCTTAACTACGCATGCAATTTTACTTCTCTTTACCGAACTTTCCGAATTCGATATCCAGCTGCTTAAACTGTTCCAGAGCAACTCGATTGTTTCTGTGTACAGTTTGTTGGGCTCTGTCGATAGGTGCTTTTTTCTGGGATGAGTCTTTATTTTACCCTCCACAGAGGCTGGTGGCTACACAGCGGAAGAGCTGAAGGTACTGAAGACTACCTCAGTAATCAACGGTCGCGAGTATTTACCATTTTTGGATGATTTGGACAGCAGAATAAGGTTTGCATACCCGAAGCCATTCACGTACGTCCATGGATTGTTCCTTCATTTGAGAAGGTTTTCGTTTTTTCTAATGTATTTTCAAATGGGAATGTTGGGGTTGTTGGATATTTATTTCTCAGTCGGGTTGCCCTCCCTCATGCTTGCTTACTTTTCAACAGAACTTGTGGTTGGCAACATCGGCTTCCATATTGACCCGTCACAGTGACAAGCCACAGAATATATGCGCACATGCGTCACCACAAAGTGGTTTACGGTGCGCCGCTTGTGGTTCTAGTTTACCCACTCATCCAATTTCGGGGAATCGCACCGACATACATGTGAGTACAGAACAACCGACCAGTACTGTTTAGCGAGCTGTTAGGTTGGAGTGAAAACGAAGTCTGAATCTATTAAAACCAAAAAGGATTCTCCAGTGGTCAAATTTAAGTTAGCAAGTCAGACGTTCGTCAAGAATGTAAGTTCAACCGAAGCAAAAAAATAGTGGAAAAAGTCCAACCCTAACAGTAGACTTTATGTGTAAGAAGAAAAACAAGTGGATAAGATCTTCATAGAGCTTATTTGTGATCCTGTATTCCAGCTCCGGTTACCTTCACCACTCTCGCCCTTTAGCATCAAGCAGCCTTATAGTGCCCGGATTTCCCACGCGTGACCTCTACAACAAGCAACTTGTGGTGTGAAACTTGAGAACTGTTAGTACTGTTAGTATTAGTCGTCTGAGGAAAATCAGTTGAACGTATTGTTACCATGCGACAGTCATGGCGGTAACCATCAACAAGTACTTGTTATCCAGTGAGACTTTTCCACTTGTAAAATCACATGTATCTGGACCCATTTGTAGGTCTTCAGTTGTAAGATGTCTTAACTTGAAGTTCAGAACGAATGATTTGATGCTTCAACCCGGTGCCACTCAAAGAACTGCAGGACAATACAAGCAAACTAAGTTTATGTAGGCTCCAATAAAGCCCCTACTCTGATATCAATATGGTGAATCAAGATTATGAACGCCAGCGAGGCTTATCAAACCAAGAAGGGCTCGATGGGAGGATGAACCAAATTAGAAAAAAATGTATATGCATAATGCAGATAGCGGACTTTTTTCACCCATTTGCGGACATGCGTGGCTATCTTACCTTTAGCTGTTACACTATGAGGGTTTGTTGGTAGCCTTGTGGAATGTGAGTTGAGCATACAGTAACCCTGCAATAACGACGTCTGGTCGCACGCTCGAATATATATATATATATATAATATATATAATATATAGGATCGGAACAGTTTTGATAGAGGGAATTGACTACATCAATAGGATCCAGCCTATTCTGAATGGTGCCCTGAGGCTTAAAAGTTGAGAATGACCTAACAACCCAGTGGACATGGAGTAAAATATAAACAGAAAGCTATAAGTATTGCTTGGAGGCAACTTCATTAATGAAGCAACTTTTGAATCCTTAAAGTCACTTGGAGCCCACGTTCCCCAGCTACGTGAACTCGCGAGACTTCACACCCGCGGATTTCCATTTCGACGGGCCTTGTCCATGTCTAACTCGCCGCAACACAAAGTAGATTAATGTCTCGCGAAACCTTGGGACGCCATTCGAGACTACGTTACTCAGTTCTGAAAGATACGTTTCTAACTTGCTGGCTTGCTCGAGGCAGTAAATATTTGCGATAAGTTTTTGTGCTCATTTGCTGTACACTCGCTGTTTGCAAACGTTCCCGTGGAGGAATGTCTCGATTTCTTGCTTTCTTATATGAGAGAACATCATCTAGAAGTTGGAATGTCTACACGTGAGTTGAAGCAGCCACTGGTATTCTCTACCAGAAACATCAGCTTCCTCTTCTAGAATTCAACTTACAGGTGAATTGATGAGTTATCTATGGTTGGACCTCTCGGCACTATCCTTTTGTAACGAAGCTTCAGAAACAAGTGGCGGAAGAACTATCTTCAACGCAGCACCGCTGATGTTTTTCCCATTGCAGACAACCAACTTCAAGCGTAGATCAAATGCATTGTCACCCAAACATGCATTTCAATATGGAAGGCGAGAGTCAAAACAGTCTACCGTTTCTTTACGTATACGTCAAATTAAATGCAGGTGGCTCAGTTTAACGAAATGTCGATGACAAAGGCACTTGGACAAATCGGTACCCGCGTTTTGAAGGGTTTGTTTTCCCATCCTATAAGCAAACTTTGGTACGTAAGTTGCATCAGATCAGACGTGTTCACACTGACGATATAGTTCAGGAAGAGACAACTTTGTTAGAGAACACCCTGCAAGATTCAAGCAGTCTCGATGTAGAAATTCGACCTGACACACCCTAATAAGCCGGTATTTTTTCACCTTTCCTTTAAGGGCAATGACATATGATAACTAATTCGCGGTCGCTTAGTTATTTCTATCATGAGAACGTACAATGCGGTTGTTCGAGACATCCCGGATTCCAGTGCTCTGTGTGAAACAAACGGTACCCGAGTCAGTCAAATCCAATGTTGTCCATGAGCATCGATGTAGATGCGGAGCATCCTACATAGGCGGGACTGAGCGCCATTTGCGAGCCAGGGCTATGAGGCACATCCCAGAATGGGTCAAAAACAGGCCACGCAAGCACATGATGTCACAACCACGCATAGAACCAAAGAGCCTGCATAATCCATTGCACGTCATATTCTAATGACGCAACACCGATGCGGTTCTGCAAATGCATTTCGCGTCAGGAACTCAATGCCACACGGCCAAACGCTGCGCTTCTCTGAATCCGTTGCTGTCCGAAAGTTCAAGTGTTATGGGCTCAGGGACAACTGTTTTAGGTTTGTCGCTACCACGGTGGTGACAACTGTTGTGGTCCCTGCCATTCGGTTTTCCCGGCATCCTATTTGATTTCCCATATTGATATATAAATGGTTTGTCGTATTCTGTAGTAAAAATGTAGTAAAATTGGTTCGGGCATAAAATCGGAAATTGTTGGCCTATTTTTATCCTTTTTCATATGCCTATATGCCACACGATAAAAGCAACATTCAGTGACAAACATTACATTATCCAGCTCATACATGACCTGTTGTGGCGCATGGTTTGAAGTGTCTAGCGGAGTGAAAGCTAAAAAATTAACTTATGTGAATTCTGTCGGTTCGTCCTCATTCACGCAAGCCTATACACAAACATACATAGATTTCGATAATGTTTTGGTACGTTGTCGTTTGATTCCCACTTCTGCTGGGCAACCACCCCGTCGGCAACAACGACTGACTGTTGGCAAACTGGCCATACCGTCAGTAAAGCATAAGCATCAAACCAATTTAAAATGCTGTCTTAGTAGTTCTCACTCTGAAGGTACTAATGGCTGCTCAACCCAAATATCACAGGTCACTCACGAAGCAGGTTCTGTACCACGCGGCACGGGGGTTCATGGGTTGAACAAACATTGGGTCTATAAGAAATTCCTGGAGTTGTTAGAACCTAGACGTAACATCTCTCCTGACAGTTCATATAACAAGTGTAGAAGAGATGTCCGTAGGAAACTGAAACGTAGCCTACATGCTGATCGTGAGGCTTGGTTATTGGGAACAGTTAAGTAGATGGAGACTGCTTTTGCTTCAGGAAACACTGGCAAATTGTTTAAGCTTATCCGTGCCACTGGTCACAGGTGATCTTCTGTCAACGGAGCAAGGGGCAATCTTTCTTTTTGATAGCCTCGAAGTACAAAGTACCTCTCAGAGACTACTGTGGTTACGTAGATTTACTGTTAGATAATTAAGTCATGAAGGTTGTTGACTGATTTGTGTACTTGGGAAGCTATATCAGCGGTAGTGGAGGTGTAGGGAATGCAAAAGAAGCGGGTATCTCTACAGCTAGAGCGGTGTTCGCCAATCTGGGGCACCTATGTTGACAGAGACTCGTCTCACGGAGGCTTAAGGGTCACGTATATAAGGCCACCATGAGGGCTGCAATAAGTTACGATAGAGAAACTTGGCCACTCACAGTTGAAGACGTGAAATGTCTTCAAATGCTTGACCACCAATGTCTGCGTTCGATCGTTCGCGTCGAGTGGCACCAACGTGTAGGCAACGAAGCGTTTGGGAGACGGGTACTTGGTATTGATTTCCAATCGAATTCCGTTGTTCGCTCCTTACATTTGCACAGACTCAGCTGGTTAGGTTCAGTATTAAGGATGCTGGTCGGTCATCTGTCATATGGTGCACTGTTTGCCGACGCTGCGACCGACTTTGCGTAAGGTTCGAGGTGGAAAGATGATGACCTCGTGTAGCGAGATATGAAGTCGTTCACGAACGGGTTATCCACTGTAGGTCGGGTTCGTCGTCCAGGCTGGGGACCTGACGACTCACAGAGTCGATGGCTGGAGACGTGAGATGAGATGTCGGCTAACCGAAGTCAGTGGCGTGTGTGTTGTCGTTGTTTTGCTGAGTTGTCTGCGAAATGAGTGCGCTCAATGACACGGGTCGATGAAGGAGCAGAAGTTAGCTGTGTTGCTGATGACGCCTCAGCTTCACTTATGACTCGGTTGTGTTGTTTGCAAGGTGTAGGCACCTTGATACTGAATGTTTGAATATAAACGAAGGCGTTTTGAATAGTTGCGTCCTTTTTGCGTTTTTTTACCGATCTGCCTGTACATTTTCCGCTTTTTCCTCTCCATGTTTTTGTGGTGCTAAGTCGCCATTGAGATTCATCTTTTCATTGCTGTCTTTGATGTTGATATTGCTGATACGTGCCTTAACTAACGAACTGTGCTTAGTGTGAATGTTTGGTACGTCGGTTAGCCTTCCGTCATTCGACAATCTTTCTGGAACTTGGTGTTTCTCAAGCACAAATGGCGTGTATATATTTTTAAATGTACTTCCGATTTTCAAGACCTGGTATTTAGAGTTCGAGGCACTTCCGTGTCGTCGACGTCTACCTATTGATCACGCGGTTGGGAATTTTAGTTTGGTTGCTGTACCTGCTTTCATCTGGACTTGGTAGCTTGGTGGTGTCCCGTACATGTTTGATCGTGAACACTTTTTGAAATTCTAAGGTTTCAAATCCAATGTCACACTTATGTGCGAGCGGAAAAGATATGAGGCAACATTCTTCATCAATTCTGAGGATTGTTATTATTCTTATTATTTCGACGCAAGATTGACTATTTTATCACGAACATATGGTTAACTGCAGCTCATCGGACGCTGTCGTATTTTTTCAATAAAAACCTCGAAATCCAGGCGTCACACTCGTTTTGTAAGATTATTGTCCACTGGGGATTCTATAGTGTTGTTTGTAGAATCACATTTTGGGTGTTCTATGTAAAAGATCATTCCGTCACTTATCAGTGGCTCCCAATTCATCTTAGCCCCGGTCAGATTTGTCTTCTTATAAAAAGAAACGCGATGTATCCGTCGTTTGCATATTACTCCATCCTTCCACAGGGATAAACACGGTTTGTTGGCTCTTTCTGAAAAGCAGCAGAGGCAACTGGACCGCTGGGTTCGCCCCTCTGATTATCTTGAAAATCCTCGGATGATCATGGCTATCTCGTGTTTCTCGATTCGACAGACCGTCGTGTCCGACTGTTCATTTGTCGCATCTATGGCCATAGCCGCGCAATACGAACGTCGATTCAAAAAGCGTCTCATCACCAAGTAGGTTTAACTTTTTCGCATTACGTATGTTTATATGTTCTCCACTTTCAACCGAGAGTTGGCGAAGTCGATTGGCCAGGAACTCCCTGTGTTTGGTCACGGTCGCTAACTCTACTTCCACTCGCCGTTCGTGTGTTGGCTGGTGTATGCTGGCGTATATACTGTGTTGATCCGGATGGCTGTTTTAGCCATCGTACTCATCCATATCAGGTAGCCTAAGGAAAAAACAGTCAAGGAGAAAGTAGATACACTCACACGGCTGATTGTATAAAAGTACGTGGATGATGAAGTACGATTCTGTGAACGTGTCCTGGAACCATATTTATGGTTGTAGCACCAATATCTTCCACATTTGGAGGGAGAGGGTTGGAAGAGGTACCTCCAAACAAAGAGCAATCCGGTCACTCGACGGTTGACAGTGATCACTGACGTATTTTATTCCGTGCTGTGAAAAAACTCGCAGTACTCAAGAGCCTGATATAACTCTATGTACATTTACTATCTGCAGTGTTAGACGGAACCAGAAGGTAATGTTTTTTGAACTACGCCCCTTTCAGGATTAGGCCGTCACTGCCAATTACATCAGAGGTTAGAATCATTGACTCCAGTAGAGTTCCCAGAAAAGCCCTGTACCTTGTTGGCCCGCAGGTCAGTCCTTCGAGTCAAAAGCTCCAGTTGGGACCCCTTAAGAAAACCTTGTATCTTTTTGTTCCAGCTGTCAGCCACCCTGAAACATGTCTGTGGACACAGGTGTCTGTCTGCGGCAACGTGGAGTGTGCGTACTTTGTTGGTTCATTGAAGCACCAGATGACCAATCACTGCATCGCACTGGGCCGTCATGGCATTGATTCGAGATCTTTGAGTGAAATAGGACTTGTAGGCTAGGGTAAGTTCTAGGATCGATGTCCGTTTCGTGGTCATTGTCTGGTAATAGGTGAACCACACCTGAAACTTACCCATGCGCTCACGGCTCGATTGAGGTAAACTTGCCACTTTTCCTAATGCTTACGATCCAGCCATATGCGAATTACCAATTTCATGATCGATTCTTCACCGCCATTCGCTTGACACCGCTGAGTAGCTTGCTGTTTTCTCTGGGGGGATTTCTACGCACGAATTGGGTGCGACTTCACGATCTAGCCGGATGTTTGTGGATTTCACGGCATAAATGCAATCAGTGAGGACTGCGGCCGTCTGCGTTGCTCATGAGCACGCTACTACGAACATTCGTTTCCAGCTGGATGTGAGCGAAGTCAGGAAGTTGACACATTCACGCAGCAGTCACCACCGGTTGCCTGATTGTGTGATCGTACTACAACGTGGTGTTCGCAAAGCACGCGTCATGCAAGCGATGCGTTGAGTCGAGTGAAACACAGTTCATATGCTGTTCAAGACCGCGTCGTTCACCCAAGTTTGCAGACCCGTCCCTCGTAGCTGGCCACCGGCGATTGCTGGATATTAGGCGACTGAAGAACCCAAGGATCTGGACTATTTTTCAGTATGCATTCGCTTCTCCCTTTGAATGTGCTCCGTCATTCACTACCTCTAAGGGTATGTACCAACATTTCAATTATCAGATCGCGACGACATTCACTGAAACGATCGGTGTTCAACGCCAGAAACGCTTAGACTGGTGTAACGACGACGATATGACATAATAAGGAAGCGTTTGCTGTTTGGTTAGTGTTCGAAGCAGTAAGGAAAATGAGAGGACATCCAGTGGTACTCACCGTAGACTTATTGCACGGCTCCGTAGTCTCGAACGATGGGCAAAGCAAGATAGGATGCTGCACGTATATATTGTTCGTCTGCAACAAGGAATTCTATAGCCCGCTGTTTTTGGTCCACCCACCCTTTCTGGTACGTCACCGTCTCTCCCTCTCTCCTTCTGGCGTTCCGTGTATACAACTGGTAAATCTCACGGAGATCTAACGCACATACTTTGATAGCTTACAGAATCGACCTGTTGCTCGGTGACCGTGAGTACACGGTTGGCGGCATCCGATTCGAAATAGCCTGTCACAGTGACCGAAGCCAAAGGACGCCTGCGCTTATATATCACTGCAACTGGCTTGCGCTGCACCAATTGCAGTTCCACCAACACACCACATATCCAGTGTAAACCCGAAGGAATAAGACCGGGAGGTGTGCCAGTGGGGCCTTTCTGTCCAGCCGGCCAATGCTGGTTAGCCACTTGATTGGCTAATAAGGAAAGGAAACTCTTATCTCTCGGAAACTAAACAGAGAGGCTGCAATGACGAGATCTACACTGAGAAGAAAGATTTTTGAAGTGTAATACAAGAAGCGTTGCAGTATAGGGGTGCAGGTTAGTGCATCCCAGAGAAGAAAAAAGGATGAAAAGCAAAGTTCTCATTGGACTATGAAAAGCCAGGCAGACAATCCATCATACAATGCACCAGCAAAGCCGGAGAAGAGAATGGGTAGAAGACCACAGACACTCAGGTTTCTGAAAAGAAGAGCGGATTAATTGTCAATGACCACGATGTTGGCCGATGCAGTCATTAACAGAAGTAGAATAGGTATACCGATTTGACCTACCTGAGCCTAGCGTACTCGCCGCCTCTTCGCCGACGGGGTACTATGAGTACGTTGGTGACCTACCAGCCCCAAACGGCCAGCGCATTCGCGGCCGCACACATCACAACGCCATATAGTCACGTCACCGCGACCTATGGCACCGATGGTTCCTTTGCGTACTGCACGCTTCCGCTCGCGACCGCGCAATAGTTGCTCGTTGAACTTTCGGACGCCCGCCCGAACCGTATTTCTCCAGGCCGTCCGGTTCAACGCCAAATCTTCCCAACATCTAAAACCACTGTTACAACGTGAAAGACTTATCTGCACAACATCCTGGTACCTCCGCTTCTGACCACCGGGATTTCGTTTACCTGCTTTCGCTTGTCCGTACAGTGACTGCTTCG
This sequence comes from Paragonimus westermani, assembly GCA_008508345.1. NCBI lineage: Eukaryota > Metazoa > Platyhelminthes > Trematoda > Plagiorchiida > Troglotrematidae > Paragonimus > Paragonimus westermani. Next base: position 25,571 of record QNGE01004846.1, on the reverse strand, counting down.
GGATACGGTCATCGCCCATCCGACGGACGTGACCGAGCCAACGGAGCTGGTTCAGCATCAACATGGCTTCCATCCCGTCCATGTCCGCTCGCCGCAGTACCTCAGTGTTCGGAATCATGTCCGACCGCCGAATACTCGAGATGCGCCTCAGACACTGCACATGGAAGTGACTCAAATAGCTCACGTTCCGCTGATACAGTGTCCACGTCTCACTGCCGTACAGCAGGATAGACAGCGCCATTGAGCGGTAGACACGCAGTTTCGTGGCCATCTTCAAGCTGTGATTCTTCCAGACACGCCTTTCAAGACGTCCGAAAGCAGCGCTAGCCTTCGCCACACGCGCTCTCAACTCGCGGTGCACGGACAAATCTGTCGACAAGTTGCTACCCAAGTAGCAAAAATCCCCGCAGCTATTCACAGTGTCCCGAGAGATGCGAATTTCGGGTGGAGGTCCACAAGCAGCACCTCTACCAGGAGAAGGCTGGAAGAACGAAAACGTCTTACCTGTGTTGATGTCCAATCCAAACTTTGATGCTGTCGAAGCGAAGGCTGTAGTCAGACGTTGCAGCTTCTCTTCACTGTGTGCTAGCAATGCGCTGTCATCTGCGAACAGAAGCATGCGCATCGTTGACGTATGTAACCGGGTTGAGGTGCCGAAACGTCGGATATTCAACAGCCGCCCGTCCGTCCGGTACTCGACCTCAACACCATCCTCTTCAGAGTTCTGAAAAGCAACTGTTACTGGCTTCACGCCAGTGACGATGTCAAGATCATCAGAGGTCGATCCACACGATTGCACCTTCGCCTTCATGCCCACATGCAACAATCTAACCATATTGACGAACTTACCTGGACATCCAATCTTACCAAGCACTGTCCACAGCGCCTCGCGGCTCACGGAATCAAGCGCCTTAGTGAAGTCCACGAACAGGGCATACTGGGGCTGATTCCGTTCCCGACACTTCTCCTGAAGCTGTCGAGCAGCAAACACCAGGTCGATCATACCCCGAATCGACCGGAATCCACACTGCTCTTCGATAACATTCTCCTCCAAATTGGTTGCATTCCAACGGTTCAGGAGGATTCTGGCAAGTACCTTGCCTGCACAGCTCAAAAGGCTGATACCTCGGTAGCTGTCGGTGCATTGCTTGCTACCCTTGCCTTTGAACAAGGGTACGATGAGGGCGTCCTTATAGTCTTGCGGCATTGTCTCGTGCTCCCAAATGGAGTGAACCAGCTGGAGCAGAGCGCGTTCCAACGCCGGACCGCCATTCTTCAGGATCTCACCTGGCAGCCCATCCTCGCCTGCAGCCTTCCCGTTGCGCAGTTGACCAATCGCCCTCTGCAACTCCAGCAAGTCTGGGACGAGAGCAAGCGAAGATTTGATACCTTGTTGCGGCAGATTGTTCACAACCATCCAATCAATTGTAGCAGGGCGGTTAAGCAGGCTGCCGAAGTGCTTGCGCCATTTTCTCATGGTGTCTTCCGGCTGGCTGCAAGAATAGCCAGTGTCCACATCTACCAGTGCTTTAGTGGACTGGAGAGACGGACCGAAGATCGCTTTAAGCGAATCGTAAAACTGCTTGTGTTGCCGACGATCTGAGAAGTCCTGCATGCGCCCGCCATGTTTCCTCCACCAGTTTTCCTTAATTCTGCGAACACGCTCAGCCAGTTGACCGTGAATAACTTACTACAGCAAGACACCAAACAAAGACTTGATCTCTCTGAAACTGACAGAGGTTCAGGAGGTCGTTGGACACCTGGGAAACGAACAGGCCATCCAAATTTGGAATGGGCCTTGTTCCGATTGGTTCACATTATATGGACACAGGGCGCAGCCCCAGTGAAGTTCGAAGATGCTATTATTATTATCCTTATTTAGAGGTAAGGGGAGCAAGCGGAGCAAAGACTGTCTTTCAGGAATTGGTGTGTTGAGTTGTGTTGGAATGATTTCAGGAAGAATCTCGTCCAGTCCTCTAACATCAAAATTCGGAAAATAGTGTTCCTGAAGGTCACTGTACTCCGGGCCAAGCGCATTACCATTGACGTGGTGTTTGCTGCTCCTCCGCCCCCTGTGAAAGTGTCATGGACGCAAGCAATCATAGATAGGATGCACTATTTGTGGATTTCATGAGGATATTGATTTCCGTGGGCCGCAAAGCATTGTGGACATTTCATGGCAAATATGAATACTTCGGTAAGTTTGTTAGTTCAGTTAAGATGTTTCATGTGAGTATAAAGACGAATTTACATTTGTTGGATGTTTTCACTGGCGTAAGCTGTCACCACCTACGACAGCAACATGCTTATGTCATACAACCCTGAAGAAAAGTACTATACCTGGACAAGAAAAATGAATCAGAAGGCACCCGTTCACTAGACAAATATGTCTATACTCAAACATTTAACATCACGGTACCTACACCTTGCAACCAAGCAAGCGATCTATAAATGAATGACGTTATCAGCAAGACAGCATTCACCGCCCATTTCACTTCATAACCACCTCGGCCAAACAACAACAGCAACGTTCTAACCACTGATCAGCTGCCACCCACCTTAACTTTCCAGCTACGGGTTCTGTGATTCATGAGAGCCCCAACCTGAATGAAGAACCCGATCTGAAGTGGCCAACATTTCAGTGAATGTCTTCATTTTCCTATGCCGGGTTATCATCTGTCCATCTCGCACCTTGCACCAATCGGTAGCAGTATCGGTAGTGTTCGGTGTGACAGACGACTAGTTGGTATTCTTAACAGATGGTCTATCCATCTGTGCAAACTTAAAGATTGAACAAAGGGACTCGCCTAGTAGTCGCTACCGAATACCCGCTTCCTGACCTCTTCGTTGCCTACTCGTTGGTGCCACCAGATGCGAGCGATCGAACACAGGTCAGCTACCCGAAGACGGTTGACGGCTTCTGCCCTGAATGGCCGATTTTTGCAGCTGCAACTTAACGTAATCGTCACTGGTACCTTAGTTACGCGCCATAGATGTCCTAGATTAGCGGGTACCAACTCAGCCTTAAAGACATGCGTTTTTTGCATTCGCTACACCCCCACTACCGCTATTGCAGCCTCCCAAATACACAAATCAGTCAACAACTTTCATGACTTAATTATCTGACAGTAAATCCACGTAATCACAGTAGTCTTTCAGAGGCACTTTGTACTTCGAGGGTGCCAACCGCATTCCGAAAAATTGCCCCTTGCATTGTTTGTGCTGCTTAAAGATTGTCAAGCAGTAACACCTTGTCGTCAGCGTAATGAAGATCAGTCAGTCTTCCACCACGTGGAAAGTCCACGCCAGCATCTTCTTGTGAGTGCCGTAAATAGTTTCCTATTCTTTCACCTGTAGGGAAATTAGAAGCAGTAAAGGTGAATGACCGCGTGCGTCGACCTTGCTGATAATCCTGACGGTATTCCCATCGACGTGCTACAAAGGTCATGATTCTGCCCCTCAACCGTCCAGTTTCAGTTCAGTAGAAAGCTCTGCAGACAGAGTGATGACAGCAATAGATTCTCCGTTAGCTCCATTGCTTGTAGACATATTCGTGGTAACACTGGAGATCAATGAATTACATCACACCGTCGATAATTGTTCTCTCTATGGGCGCTACGTTGACGATATATTTTGTCAGATGACTGATAAGGATTGTACCCAGATTCCACCGGCTGACTTCAGCCGTGCACATCCCAATACCGTATTCAACTATCAAATTGAAGACTAACGATCGACGATCATTTATAGTTGCACCACACTTTGTAGAATTGAAAGATCGATTTGAAAGTCAGTTCATAGGGAGGAAAACATGGACTGCTAGTACACACGCTTTTCAGCTTTATTCTGCTGAATTACAAGAGGAATTGGTTTGCTGCTTAACAAGCAGAGCCCGAAATATATGCACACCAGGTACTCTACCGGATGAACGTCAGCATTGGTCGGCTGGATCACGACAACCCACACTCACACACCTCCTAGTCTCATTCCTTCCGATTTGCGTTGCATACAAAGTATGCGAGGGGAACAACGGGTGATGGGGCGCAGACTACTTACGGTGGCTGATATTCTCTTTCTTTTTAACAAGCTACCCCGGAAACGGATACCATCAACCAGAATTACCAGCGTGATTTTTACCTGATTTGCGTCTGGGTTTCTCCCTGTTCTCTCGTGGTGAACGATTTCGTTGTATCGCAGAAAAAGTATGGCACGATTGTCAGACTACTGTACTTAGTTCGTGTTGCTTCCTGTCCTTCTTATGAGCGTCTTTGTGATACTTTGACCATTTGAATTTTTTTGGGATATTTTCTGTCCTAGTCTTGAGCACCATCCTTTATTTCCTGTACGGAAATCGAAATTTACGACGCTTCGTATGTGGCGTTCAGTTTGGTCGCCTGCTGTATGTCTTCTCCGTCTCCGAGTTAAACCCTTCTAGCTCACTACCGAGTGCAGTGCGAGAACGTGTTTAAAAGAAGACAGTTTCGTCTGATATTTATCAGCTTGTAGTTGAGAACGAATTCCTGAGATCATAAATTTATTCATTCGGTTGTGACAAAGACTCTTCTCATAGTTCTTAATGATTGGCAGCTGTTTGCTGGACGGAATTGCTTAACAGCAATCAAAATTTGCTGAACAAACATTTTTAATGTGTCACCTTCAGGCCTGATGTAACACACACACACACTGGCTGTACAGTGATGGCGGCCAAGCGAGAAGTAAGTGGTCCTTAACACGGCGTGAGTTTATTTTCTGGATTGCGAACGCAGACACTGTCGTGTTTGCATGACGGTGATTGGACAGGCGCCATTTGAAAGAACTAACCGAACATGTAGAGAATCCGTGGATAGCACATGTGTGGTAAATGTTGCCTAATCTCTACCATCTTTAACTAGAAGCTCACGGGAACCCAACTCCAACTTGAAAGGGCATAGAGCAGAACAGAAGGCTAGCCTTTCTTGAGACCGTGCTATTAATTCGTTCACATGGCTAATACATTCATTTCCACGGCGTACCACTGAACGATGGGCGGTCCGGGTTATGCTGATGAAGTAAGAAGTAAAACTCAGACGTTGATCACAGATGCTTCGTGTCATTGGATACCCTGGAAAATTGCTTATTCTGAAAATTACAACGGGTGAAGCTATGGATCCGGGAATGCTCTGCCAGACGATAAGTAGTCTTTATGAACCGCCATAACTGTATGGGGGCCTTTTATTTTGGAGACGTCGTGAAGCTGTATGCGTCAGCCTTTTTTTCAAGGATAGTAACGTACGGCCAATCTTAGAACTGTTAACATCCTTGAAGGATTTGGAAAGCTAATGATGCACCTCATGATGTTTATCTATAGTTGCCTTTTTCAAAGAAAGAAATAATTCAGAATCCATGTGACGATCATAGTGATATACTGTTGTACTCGAATCCGACAAACGAAAAATAATCTTGTATCTAGTTGAGTTATAGTTACTTCGTTGCTAAGGATGTGTAGACCATGAAGGGAAATTTTTACCTCTGACGTTTTCTACCTCGCCAGATAACAGCACGAATGTGGGAACACTGGCTGAACTTCAGATGTCTGTTGCGCAAGAACCACTAAGTTTTATTTACCTTAGCTGTTGCGCTTCCTTTCGCTCATAGACTGAGATCAAACAACCTGAGTTCGATTATCCGGCTTACGCAGTGCTGATGAGACCCAACTAGGTCGAAACAGCTGCCCACCACTTCGCTAGTGGTCACTGGGACCAGTTGGTCCCAGTTGCAAAAACTACTGCGGTTTCAGCTAACGGTGAAATTTCATGCAATCTTTCGTCATGTTGTCATCGACTGTGCTAGCTTCCATCCGTCAAAGAGTCGATCGTTTGTTAAGTCTGTTCAGATGGCGTATCATTGAATTTGTTTCTATCCTTCAACGTTATTTAAAATTTTATCAAATTGAATGATCCAAACCAGTGAAAGGACTCGTTTTTCGACGGGATCCGCCTTCATTTTGCTGTTGTTCACTTTACAGATATCTTTTCCGTTTGCTCACATGATCCAACAGATTTCCATCGGTTCTATACTGGTAACCACCCACTTCCCGTATTTGCCTCTCTCAAGGCAAGTGTCTGGTGAATTGTATTCTACATTTCATTCCTTCTCTCTTCCCCTATTAGTATCATCTATCCGCACCAGCGAGATGGTGAAGCGGTTTACAACCCGTGTGGTCTGTACATGGTCCGGCTACATATAAACGGCGTTGCCCGGAAGGTTGGTTTTTATCTTTGTGAAGATTTCCTGTCTGTTCGAACAGTCGTTGTTACCATTGTTGCTTGCATCTTCCCACTGTCACCTTTGGGCTGGCTGATCAATCATCTTATTTTTCGGCGTTTATTTGAACTATCACGAACTCCCTGTTGCCTCACTTGCTGATTCTTTCGGCCGCATCTGCTTCGTTATGAATCGACGAAGGTGATCACATACTCCGTTGATACCGTTCGGCCTACGGTTATTGCATTGTCATTGTTCGTGTTGTCGACCGTTAGTTCTTGTTTTCTCTCAGTTGTGCTTGGATAATGTTGCATAGCAGATTAGGAGGTAGTTAAAATTAATCCTGACTGAAACAGTCGTGTTACGCGTCGTCTACGATGCAGACTTTGTGGAGTTAAGTATCCTGAAGCAGTGGTTGTCGTCGTTATTTTCGAAAGCTTCTCCGTTCTACATTCTCTTCTGTATCCACCGTCTTAGTTCATTCTACTGCAATCACATCTTGTTTGTCCTCATCATACTGGTTGACGACACCCTTGTCCAAATTTGCTTGTCACGCTAATCGAAAACAATCTATGGATGCGTAAACGTGGTTACAAGTGGCTTATGGTGCAATACCTGTGGTTTCATTCTCACCCTCCGCATTCAGTGTGAACCGCAAGAGTAAGTCCGATTAGTTTATTTGAAGAGAACTTCGTAACCCAACCGATCCAGACTGGTTAACCAGCTGCTGGACTGAAACAATTGAATTATCTCTCTCGGAAACAAATAGACTGTAGCCTCCCAAATAGGAAGATCCGTGCTAGTGTAGCGAAAAAAAGCGCCAATAAAGCACAATCTTTATTATCCAACACGGTGGTTACCATGCTACGCGCGCGCTCGCGTTTATGAGTCATCATTCCAGACCACAACATCCCCGATTTCCGCCCACACGTCGTGCGCACTTCGACCTGGTTTGTGTGTGTCCGACGCCTCCTGTCAGGGCGTTTTTCACCTGCTATTCCTCGTCCGTTGGACCGATCTCGTTGGGCGATGGCTCGTCCGATCGCTCGTGCTGCCCGCAATCCATCCACTATGTCCTCTGGCCGTATTCAACGACCACGTCGAGATATTCTTCCGGATGTTAGAATAATCCTGCCTCCAATCTGGTTATTCATCCCATTTTGCCTGTCATGCCTCGCCGGTTGATCCGATCTAATTGAACAATGGCTCATCCGGTCTTCCATGTTTTCCCCGACCCGCTTGCTGTGGGTTTTTAGACGTACCTTGCTGCACCGTCGATGTATTCCGCCGAGACTTGGAATACCCGCATCTCCGGCTTGACAATCCACCACACTAGGACACTAAATACATGTTAAGACTGTCAGGTAAGAATTAACACAGACAGTGTCAGCCATACGAGAGATTCAAGTACGTGCTTATTACGACGGTTATTGCTCTATCTGTTGATTATTCTGATAGCAGCACACAAATTAATAATACTAGTAATTATAATGGTAATAATAAAGTGACACAACGAAGAACACCTTATAAGAAAAGGTCAGCAATCTTACGGGTGTAAAACCATCATTGACCACAACGTGTTGTTCTGACCGAGAGTGTTTCCACCTGTCAATTTGGACTCGCAAGCCATTCGCACTCTGACACTGCGCACCTCCATCCGCAGAGCAGTCATGACTTCCGTACTCTTCTTTTTCTCTGCAATTTCTGTCTACCGTTACTAATTTTAATGACTGGTATCATCGCTATAACCGACTGTACATGGGCTATTTTAACAGGTGTATTGAAGTATCCGTAAGATAATAAACCCAACTCCCAATTTCTCTCCTCCTCATACGTTATGGCACTGGCATTCATTATACTTCGTGGATTCATTGCAGGTCGAGAGGCAAACATTAGGGAAGAACAGGTAGAGTTTCATCATGGGGCGGGACTGTTTTGGCCAAACTTTTAACCTTCGACAAAAATTCTGGAGCAGCGTCACATATACCGTCGACCAACAATCGCCGTATTTCTTGACCGTATTGCCTGAGTCGCCTAAACGCAGGGGTGTGCCGAACAAGTATGTGAACACACAGTCGGCTGTTTATTCCCAAACTTCAGGTCCGGTTAGAGCTTACGGTGAACTGTCTGACATTTTCAGCACCGGGAGTGGTGTACGTCAAAGATGTCCACTTTCATCATTGTTTAATTGTGATGGACGAATTAATGGAGGACTGTTTCCGACACTCACGGGATGATGCTGGCATGGACCTTCCACATGGTGGAAGACTGGCTGATCTTGATTATGCTGACGACAAGTGTTACTGCTTGACAATCTTCAAACAGCACAAACAATGCAGGGGGCAATTTTTCACTTTGCGAAGTGCTTTGGAATGCGGTTGGCACCCTCAAAGTGCAAAGTACGCCTGGAAGACTACGGTGATTACGTGGATTTACTGTTTGATAATTAAGTCATGAAGGTTGTTGACTGATTTGTGTACTTGGGAAGCTATATCAGCGGTAGTGGAGGTGTAGGGAATGCAAAAGAAGCGGGTATCTCTACAGCTAGAGCGGTGTTCGCCAATCTGGGGCACCTATGTTGACAGAGACTCGTCTCACGGAGGCTTAAGGGTCACGTATATAAGGCCACCATGAGGGCTGCAATAAGTTACGATAGAGAAACTTGGCCACTCACAGTTGAAGACGTGAAATGTCTTCAAATGCTTGACCACCAATGTCTGCGTTCGATCGTTCGCGTCGAGTGGCACCAACGTGTAGGCAACGAAGCGTTTGGGAGACGGGTACTTGGTATTGATTTCCAATCGAATTCCGTTGTTCGCTCCTTACATTTGCACAGACTCAGCTGGTTAGGTTCAGTATTAAGGATGCTGGTCGGTCATCTGTCATATGGTGCACTGTTTGCCGACGCTGCGACCGACTTTGCGTAAGGTTCGAGGTGGAAAGATGATGACCTCGTGTAGCGAGATATGAAGTCGTTCACGAACGGGTTATCCACTGTAGGTCGGGTTCGTCGTCCAGGCTGGGGACCTGACGACTCACAGAGTCGATGGCTGGAGACGTGAGATGAGATGTCGGCTAACCGAAGTCAGTGGCGTGTGTGTTGTCGTTGTTTTGCTGAGTTGTCTGCGAAATGAGTGCGCTCAATGACACGGGTCGATGAAGGAGCAGAAGTTAGTTGTGTTGCTGATGACGCCTCAGCTTCACTTATGACTCGGTTGTGTTGTTTGCAAGGTGTAGGCACCTTGATACTGAATGTTTGAATATAAACGAAGCCATTTTTAATGGTCAGGTGCTTTCTCCTCCACATATTTTCCCCTTTCTCTTGCTCTGTGGAGTTTGCGTTTTTTGTCCTCTTGGTTTTTTGAATGTGATGCGTGGATTAGACCCACCGATATTAAGCCGTCTGTGATGATGACGTTGGTGGTGGTTATATGGCACTGAAGCTGCTTAGTCAGCTTGAGATTGTGGATTTGAGCTATAGCTTTTGCACTTATTGTTTCATGGATTTGACTGATGAATAGTTATTCTACGCATTTCACGAAACACCTAACGCCATAGTTGTTTTGTTAGCCTTACCTGTTGTCTGGACGCTTGTCTCATCATCGTCCTAACAACTAACACTATGTATGTGCTCCACGGCGAGGCTTGTTTTCGAGGTGTGATTCCTTCTTTTTGCGCGTAATAAATAACCCTGCTTTACTAAATAAAGTGGCATAAGCAGTGTGTGTCTAATAGTCAGAGTTCGTCGGAAGCACACGTGCGGTTTCTGGACGTCCCTGTCCCCTGTGTCGACTACACGTGCTATAGAAGCGGTTGTTGCTGAAATTGGTAGTTTGTAACTTATTCGCCAGTTTTTTCCAGCGTATACCGCGAACTCGACGGGGTTCGCAAATCAGTGCGTGTGGCATTTATGGAAACCCAGTCTTGCCAAACTTTCTAGATGGCTTTATAGTTTTACGGCATGAAGTGGCGTGAATGTTATACTTAATAACGAAAATTCACGAAAAGCGCATGACCGGATCCGTTGGTGTACCCTCCCACTAAGTACGTGTACGCGGTTGATCGTGGTCACATATCCTGGTGCATGTGCTGGTATCACCTGGACTGGTCTGCGAACTTCTCTGGGTCTGAGATAAACGGCGCACATAACTCCCAAATGGGTTAGTAGCTGCAGTCAGAAAATCCTGTTAATAATAATGATAGCCTTTATTGTCCCTAAAGCTTCTTCAAATTGGGTGACCAGTTGAAATGTTTGACCCTTTTCAATTCATACGACGTAAATTTTTCAGATACCGAGTCTTTTTCTAATCCCACTCACTAATCCAGTGTGTGATGTGCGCATTCCATTTATTCCAACTGGTCAAGCTCGTAAAACCCATCATATAGGGTTCACGCTCAAGGGAAAATAAGCAGGAGAGGCAGGCTTGATCTAGTTGAACCAATATAGATATTTTGAATATCACAGCAAGGTTATCTGTGCACTTAACAATAGCTAGTAGCATTCGATATGCAACACTTTGCTGAACACGGATAACCTGGGCTTTCTTTTGCGAATCAATACTATCGGCGAGGTGTATCAAATGCCTTGTTGCCAGCAGATGCCTGTTTTCTTTCTTGCGTCATCGTTTGGACCATCCATCGGGTATCGGTATCCGCAATATGCAAGGCAATTCAAACTATTTTTATAGAAAAATGTGAGGTCTTAGCATTTTTATCAGTTGAAGATCAACTGGCTAAAAACGCCACTTATTCTAGCAAAAAACCGCGTCTATCGGGCTGTCGAGCTAAGTCTTGTATACTTAACTGAGGAATGAGCAATATCACCCTTGGATATTGTTTGTTTGGTCTGTCTCCGCCTCTTGTGCCATTGACCGGTTCACTTGCATTCACGGTGCCAATGACATCGGCTGGCTGGGTCAACGCTTTTCATAACGAACGGTTTAGCGTACCGCCAAGTGGTTGACTTAGCCGCAGATGCAGTGTAACCCAACAATTATTAGGATAACTTCATCCATTGATAAATGTCTGCCAACTTTTTCGGAATAATGTTTACACAAGTTACGGTTATTCAATAAAGCGTTGTGCATTCAAAAGCTATTCAGGTGACAGCTTGTCTTGATGTTGTTCTCGTAGTTTTTGGGTAACCGTTGTTTTGTTTGTTTTGTTTCACTGTTCGAATCACATTTTTTATGTTATAAATTTTGCATGCTTGGTTCATGAGACTTACCCAAACACTTGCATTATGTGTACCTCTTGCAATGTATTTCGTATTACAGATTTGAATCACTAAGCAATTATAAATGTAGGGCGACGGAGGCATTGTAGTACTACAATTGAGAACATACTGAAGTCATGGTAAAACTTGAATTTATCTAACGGGTTTGAGAAAGGAAAACACCATAATATTCTTTGTTATCACGCATTACTTTCATGAAAATTGATAAGACATTGTTAGTCATGAGCCAAGTGTCTACCAAACCGCTGTTTTGATGCGATTCCATTCCGTTGGTCTCTTCCACGCTACTCCTGTCAGGTGATTATCGATGACTACCTTCCGATGGACAAAAATGGTGAGCTTCTGTGCTCCTACTCAAGCAATCGCAGCGAACTTTGGGTCTCATTGTTAGAGAAGGCCTATATGAAGGTGATGGGGGGATATGACTTCCCGGGTTCAAATTCGGTGAGTGGATAACCTAATTATGTATGTGGGTAGAGGCTTCTTTTGTTTTCGTGCGAGCGTATTTGCTTTTTTTCAGAATGCTGGGGCAAGAATATAAATAACACCTGTATATTCCTACAAAATGTGACAATATAAGTACTGTTTATTGGTTACCACTCGCCGGAATTGCACGGCCGGTCTCGTTGTTACTTTTTTCTTCGGGTGTGCATATCATGTTTGCACGTACTGCTTACATCGAAACTCTGTTAAATTAGAAGTCGTTAGGGCTTTTGAGCCTGTTTACTTTCTTGCATGTTTTCTGCAGATGCTGTTGACACCCGCACCGATCTGCGGAGTACGTTGGCTCTTGGATGAGCGACAAAGTAACTTGTGAGTTAATGTCTTCAAAAAACATTGCGTTGGAAACGTGTAGCAGGTGCACTGGCAAAAACGGAGTACAATTTTTTGAATATAAAGCATATACTGTAGCTGAAATGAGGAAAATTGAGTGATAAATCACAGTCTCCAGCTATACGCCATTATCTTTCGGCCAAGATCACATTATTTCACACAATCCGATGAGATTCTGTTTCTCTTGCCAGGTGTTTAAAAATATCATTGGCTTTGGTCAGGTTAAGTTGTAGTTCGGTAATTAAACTCTGTGCATATTATGTTGCAGCAGCGACACGTCACCAGAGATGCTTATCGCAGACGATATTACAGTGTGTGCATCCGGCAAAAGCTGTCTAAATGGGAATATTTTGCTATTATCACCTGCATTTTGTGGAAGATCGCTACCTTCCGGAACGAAAGCAAATCTCAGTTTATTGAGTTTCTATTGGTTATTTTATNGTGCCATTGACCGGTTCACTTGCATTCACGGTGCCAATGACATCGGCTGGCTGGGTCAACGCTTTTCATAACGAACGGTTTAGCGTACCGCCAAGTGGTTGACTTAGCCGCAGATGCAGTGTAACCCAACAATTATTAGGATAACTTCATCCATTGATAAATGTCTGCCAACTTTTTCGGAATAATGTTTACACAAGTTACGGTTATTCAATAAAGCGTTGTGCATTCAAAAGCTATTCAGGTGACAGCTTGTCTTGATGTTGTTCTCGTAGTTTTTGGGTAACCGTTGTTTTGTTTGTTTTGTTTCACTGTTCGAATCACATTTTTTATGTTATAAATTTTGCATGCTTGGTTCATGAGACTTACCCAAACACTTGCATTATGTGTACCTCTTGCAATGTATTTCGTATTACAGATTTGAATCACTAAGCAATTATAAATGTAGGGCGACGGAGGCATTGTAGTACTACAATTGAGAACATACTGAAGTCATGGTAAAACTTGAATTTATCTAACGGGTTTGAGAAAGGAAAACACCATAATATTCTTTGTTATCACGCATTACTTTCATGAAAATTGATAAGACATTGTTAGTCATGAGCCAAGTGTCTACCAAACCGCTGTTTTGATGCGATTCCATTCCGTTGGTCTCTTCCACGCTACTCCTGTCAGGTGATTATCGATGACTACCTTCCGATGGACAAAAATGGTGAGCTTCTGTGCTCCTACTCAAGCAATCGCAGCGAACTTTGGGTCTCATTGTTAGAGAAGGCCTATATGAAGGTGATGGGGGGATATGACTTCCCGGGTTCAAATTCGGTGAGTGGATAACCTAATTATGTATGTGGGTAGAGGCTTCTTTTGTTTTCGTGCGAGCGTATTTGCTTTTTTTCAGAATGCTGGGGCAAGAATATAAATAACACCTGTATATTCCTACAAAATGTGACAATATAAGTACTGTTTATTGGTTACCACTCGCCGGAATTGCACGGCCGGTCTCGTTGTTACTTTTTTCTTCGGGTGTGCATATCATGTTTGCACGTACTGCTTACATCGAAACTCTGTTAAATTAGAAGTCGTTAGGGCTTTTGAGCCTGTTTACTTTCTTGCATGTTTTCTGCAGATGCTGTTGACACCCGCACCGATCTGCGGAGTACGTTGGCTCTTGGATGAGCGACAAAGTAACTTGTGAGTTAATGTCTTCAAAAAACATTGCGTTGGAAACGTGTAGCAGGTGCACTGGCAAAAACGGAGTACAATTTTTTGAATATAAAGCATATACTGTAGCTGAAATGAGGAAAATTGAGTGATAAATCACAGTCTCCAGCTATACGCCATTATCTTTCGGCCAAGATCACATTATTTCACACAATCCGATGAGATTCTGTTTCTCTTGCCAGGTGTTTAAAAATATCATTGGCTTTGGTCAGGTTAAGTTGTAGTTCGGTAATTAAACTCTGTGCATATTATGTTGCAGCAGCGACACGTCACCAGAGATGCTTATCGCAGACGATATTACAGTGTGTGCATCCGGCAAAAGCTGTCTAAATGGGAATATTTTGCTATTATCACCTGCATTTTGTGGAAGATCGCTACCTTCCGGAACGAAAGCAAATCTCAGTTTATTGAGTTTCTATTGGTTATTTTATAGACTAGACACATCGGCAAAACGAAGAATTACAATTATTGTTAACGCTTTCGCTTTCTCATTGGTCGGCTCGACTCCGCTCGTAGTTCGTTTGTTTCAACACGTGACGCACTTAACCAACTTGTTTCACCCCGGTGCTCGTTATAACAAAATCCGATGCTGGAGCACCGTGTCGTGCTGGTTGGTCTCCTCGCGCTAACATCCAAGTCTGTTCGTTTTTTCGACACTGATTGGCCGTAGACTTCTGCGAATCAATGGTTGACTTCGTATCGATGTGTTTGTCCAATCCAATCCCTTGCAAGCGACGTAATTGTCCAGTAATGGATGGTGGACTGACGCAGCAAAATTCTAGTGCGATGCTTTGAATGTTCAACAATTGTGACCTCTGAGGTTGTTATCCGTCTTGAATCTTGTCGAACAGGATTGGGACAAGGACAATCTCGTTTAGCGCTATTGATGAGAATCGTCAGAGGCCACCCAACTAACTAATCTTTCCCTTCATGTCGTCCCGCAAAAAACATTTAAACGCCTTTGCGAGGTTCTAAACGGGTTGAATTGTTTCTGATTTTCTTTGCTAATGTCCTGTTGGATCCCACTAATGACAAACACCGTCTTATTTTTTTGCGGTTGACTTGGAAGTCACCGTGCTCTTCAAAAACTTTGATCTCCAACTTTTTAGCATCCAATTATTTGGGTATGATCCCGTGGAGGTTTGCGTTAACACTTTAAGGCTGGAAATCTCATTAATTCTCTGATGTTGCTTCCCTCTCACCCAGCAACCTCTATATGCTTTTGATAGAATAGTTAAGTGAAACGATGTCATCCATACGCTCCACCTCATTCGGCATGGTATCGAAATGAAGCTCCTATCTAAAATCCCCGAACTCCTCAACCGCCCTTTATGAAACGATGTCCGCGATAAAGTGAAATATAAAGTTAATCAATTGGATGTTCTCAATTTTCACTGCTAGATTTCTGCCTACCGGAGACGGTTGTCCACAACCGGTTGTCCTGCATGCACAGTGTGCATATGCTGATCGCACACGGTTCCTCTAGTTGTTTGAGACTACTCTGCGACGAAGACAGCCTTACAGGGCGTCGAGGACCGCTGTCGCAAGGGTTATTCGTTTGTGACTGGTTTGCTGCTACAGAGTAAATTTGTGATTAATACACCCGTTACTGAGTCGTAATTCTTTTTGTCTTACTTATCTGGCCCTCCACTGTTGAATAAGCTGAAGTCATATCAAACCTAGAACTCTGTTGTGGTTCAACGCTTTGGGCTACAAAGGTGAAACACCATCGGGAACGCGGTGTCTAGCTGTTCGGACTACGTAGTCTGCGATCCGGATTAGATTTGGTAAATCGTTCGCCAGAATGTTCACCTCATCAATTTGACGTTGGTTATAGGCGATTACTGAATGGTCGCTTGCTTCGTCTTGGATATTACAAGTTTCTTGTAGATATGAGACAAGTACAGTTACACTTGTCTATTCTCAAACAAGAGGTTTGCTCTATCTTTTCCAATCGGTTTCGTCAAAATATGGTGTAGTTTCTGGTACATTTCCTATGTATCATGAGTTAACCATCACGTAGTGGCTAGTTGGCTGGCTACGTCGGAAATTTATGGTCGTTTGCCCCAGTATTGTGTGCGTTATGTGTTTGCGTTGTTTATTTTGTTTGTCTTATCTGCCCCGGTGAAATTGCACTTACACACGCTTATTTCATGCGTTTCCGTTGGAGACTGGAATCTTACCTGTCTACAGTAGTCCTCTTCATTTTCCGTGCAGCGTTCTCGGACATCCAACGTCTAACTCTCGCTTTTCATCCGGAGCAAGATGTCCACATGTGCGTTCTAACACAGCATTGGGCTGTTCTTTACGATACACCTCTGTTGCTATCTAAACTTGTTTGGCCGTATGCCAGTATGATTGCTACGCTGCTCTGTTTAGCTAACCAACGATCGGTGTACAAGACGGAGATTCTGTGATGCTACCACTGTTTTAGCACATGGATCAAACAGACGATATATAAAATATAGATAAAAAATCAGACGAGGAACATTAAAGGATACATACACACGCTTTGGTAATTCGTGGGTAGAGAGATCATGCAGTGAACTATTAGTTCACTGGGTACGTATACCTGATGTATGATAACGATGTATGATAACGATCCTGAAGACGGTCGCATGCTGCCGGCGAATTTCACTAATAAACATGACATATCACTGCTGGTTAACGCCTTTACCCCACACTACTTTTCAGTGAGAACCACTCGCAGTAAGTCACCATCTCATGTGCGTCCCATGCAATCGAAACAGCATTCCCAGTATTGCCTTATTGACTAGATATCAGTAGATGTTCATGTATTTAGAATTCGATCAAAGCTGTCCCGTCTTTTTGTGTATCCTATGGGACAGTATATCCCCTATCTACGTTTCACAGTACTCCACATGGTATGTTCAATTTCTATCCTTGTTTTGACGGCCTAAATCGTTAACTTAATTCATTCGCCACCTAACCATTTTTGTGTATCCACCTATTCCAGGGTATCGATCTACATGCGTTAACTGGTTGGATTCCGGAACGTGTCACGATTCAGTCGAACCAGTTCAACAAGGACAAAGAGTTTCGACGTTTGTCCGGTCGTTTTCATCGCGGACATTGCTTAATCACTGTGGCCACCGGGCCGCTGCCGGAAAATGAAGCAAAACATGCCGGTCTTGTTCCCAGTCACGCGTATGCCTTGTTAGATATGCGCGAAGTCGATGTGAGTGGTTATTCAGATCTTGTGTTCACTCATTCTCAGATGTGTATTGCTGGCAATCGCAAATTCCACCTCCTCACGTGGCTCGATGTGAATTCGCTCTGCACTTATGGGTTCAAAGGTTCACAGGTTGCTACAGCAGAGAGAAAAATCTTTGCTTGTCTCTCACTGTCTCCGTTTCGGTCGATGAAAAATTATTTTACACCATTTATTGGTGTAAAGTAATAGTAAGTAGAAATAACCAAAAAGGAAATTCAATGAAGGTGCTGGTTGCAATCGTATCAGCAACGAACACTGCAACGCACCAAATCAACATTCCGTCGGATTTGTTCATTCAATGACTTATGAGACTAAGCGAAAATGATGGGTAAGAAAGTTGTAGTGCCGGTTGTCTCACCTGTTGAGTAATGTTTTGAAACACTCAACCGTATCAGCCGTGATCACAAATTTGGATAACACGTCCCAATATGAACGGATCCTAACTGTGAGTCAGTTCTGTCTTCAAGGTAACCTGCCTATTTCTTTACTGAATTTCAGCGAATGAGCCCCTTACCATTCATCCTTGTTTAGTGGGAGATGTGCCCGTGGATGACCTAGGTTGTGGATTATTTTGTAAGCAGGTATTATGCCTCCCTGAGGGTGTTTGTAATCCATTGAAAACTGACCTAGTTCTGCTTGTTCTTTCTGAGCCCCATTATTTTTCTAGTGATCCGCCCCTGAATACTTTCAACAAATGCCATAACCTTCTTAATTTAATGATAAACCTGTATGTTCGTTTTCAGGTGTGGACGGGTTATGGAGGTGAACATAGTGGGAAATATTTCAGAATGGGAACTTCCGCAATTTCTTCCGAATAGCTTAGGTGTTATTTGTGCTTTCTTGACAGTGGCTGCAGAGTTTGTAGACAGGCTCAGTCTCTTCACTACTACGGTCTCTCGGTGGCGTCCACATACTGACGAGCAGTTCTGTGACACCAAGGTAGTAGCCCGCACAATTTTGGTGACGAATACTCATGGCATCACATCTGTCGCCACAGAACGGTAGGTTATTTTCCATGGACCAAATCGTTCTGTCAGGTTATAACATCTTTTGAGCACTCGAGAACTCGTCAGAGCTTTGTATCATCGACGTAGCGCAGCATCGGTGATTTGACTATACTAGGTAGTTCAAGAACGAAACGATTGACTAACAGGTATCCTAAGAGAGCTCCTTGGGGATCACTGATGTTGACGGGTGATCATTCTGACTGCCGTTTGTTCATCTTGACGTTAAACCTACGGTCAGTTAGATAATCCCCGAACTACGTGAGTAACCGCTTGTGGAGGCCACATCTCGTAGGAAGATGAAGTGGTCAGCCCTATCGTTGGTTTTGAAAGAGTCAAGGTAAACCACGTCTATGACCAATTCCACGTCGGCATCCTTTGCCCAAACATCAAACACCACGAGCAGTTAGCAGGTTCATAACGCGAGTTCCCCCCACGAAAGCCACGTTGCTCCTTGCTGATCAGTTCGAGGTCCTCGCCCGAAAAAATGTTATCCAGTAAGTCCTCCATTAGTTTGGGGACCACTGAAGGTAGTGCTGTTGGTCGGTAGTTCGTTGGGTCGTCTCTGTACCCAATTTGAAGATAAATGTGAATAGGTACTGTTTTCAAGCTTCTGATGTATGGCTAGTTTACAAGGAGAGATTGAAAAGTACTGTTAGCAGTCCTGTTAGTTCGACGGCCCTGCTTTTCAGGACAACAGGGGATGTCAAGTCTGAATTGAGCTTTTTGTGAATTATCAGATTCTCTAGTTCGATTCCGAATTGTGACACGTAGATTTGGGGTAATTCAGTTGGGTTACGACTCGTATACTCAAAATTCGTTCACGATTTGCAGTTATGCACACTTAAATCTTGTTTACTTCAGGTGTTGGCCTCCTCTGCATCTGTATTGAAAAATCTACCACAGCTTTCCAGCTGCAAAATCTCGGCCGTGCCCTTTTTGTGTACTGCAAGTTCACTTCAACTGTTGTGCAAAACCAAGTTGATAACAAAACCGATCCTCTGTGATGGCAATCGTGACACTGTTATGCCACATGACATACTCCAAAAACGCTAGTTCTGTCGTTTCATTGTCTACAGTAAGCATAGCAGGTGAATTTACTTGACGAGAATCATCGAGTGAGCTAGATTGAGTCGGTGTGTTGTAACGTACTTTAAGGGCACCACCCCCCATTAAAATGGCGGCAAGTCGGGTTTTCTTATACTCCTGGACTGGATTTGGCATCTATCCAAAGGTCACTTGGGACAATAGCAGGAGCATCTGCACCGGGTACTGTAGTAATATACGGTTGTCTCTACTTAGATCTGATGCTACCGGGTTTATCAAAATGGTGCCTGATTCCAATAGGTAGCTGTGAGCAGGCTGCGGGCCAACCTGAATGCACCTGCTCCGTCTTTTAATCTGTTGAAAAATTTGCTCTCAAAAGTCAGGGCGCAGTTACCAAGGTTACTATGCGGAAGACTGGAAGAGTAGGGTGATCAATGAGTGACGTCACTCAGAATTATCTGGAAAACCTAACTGTTCAGAACACTTTGAAAATTCCTTTCTGTCATACTTCTAATCTGCTAGCATTGCTGAACTACTCTCAGGCAGATTAAGTACAACTACTGACCAACACACAAGGTAAATGAGCTTTTCCCCTGCTTCTTGTCGTTCACTTTAGATTAGTCAGCTCTAGTTCCAGGGGTTCATTTGGTTTCGAGTGACTTGGTTGCCAGTACCTGTCTTATTGATTAACGCCAACAGAGAATGAGATACTACTTAGGTCAACAGAATAAGTCTTGGATGGAGCTCTGTGGCGCGTGCTAATAACACAGATTAACAGGTCAGTCGGCTGTTAAAACGATAGTCGCTTACTCGCTACGATCGGCCTTGCAACTCTTCTGACTAGGAGTTGTGTTCGCAGATTCATTAAGGCAAAGTGCAGTATGGGTACATTTTCGCTAATGCAGCAGGTGCTTACTGGGTAATAGGCTCTTTGGCGTATTGTGACTCTCTTCTGAGGTTATGACAATTATATAGGCTGGGCACACGTTCTAGTTGTGGTCTTAGAACGGTTTAACACACCCGTGACATAATGCTAGATAGCGCTTCGAAACTTTGATCGATTAAATCCAGGTTTCGCACACTAAGAGCAGGTAACACGGAGCAAACATGCGTAAAGCCAGAGTGCTAAAAGGTGTGCCCGTTCACTCAACCTGCGTTAGGAAAATGCGAGGCACAATATCCACATCGTCATCATCACAGACAACAATACATTACTGCTACATAGCCATGAAGAAGAAAAAAGCAAACCCTGTACAGCAAGAAAGAGGAAAAAGGAGGGGATGCGAAAGGACCCAACTACTAAAAATAGCGACGACTATATTCAGACATTCAGTATTAAAGTGCCTACACTTCGCAAACAAACAACCGAGTTATAATTGAAGGTAAAGCGTCATCAGCAAGACAATTTCTTTACGCCATTCACTGCCCCGCGTCGTTAAATGCATACACCTCACAGACAACTCGGCCAAACAACGATAACACACGCCACTGAGTTCGGTTGACCGCCATCTCATCTCACGTCTCCAGCCACCGACTCTGTGAGTCGCGAGGGTCCCACCCCGGGAGAAGAAGTCGATCTACAGTGGCTAACCCCTTCGTGAACGACTTCATGTCTCTCTACGCCAGGTCATCATCTTTCCACCTCGGACCTTGCGCCAGCCAGCCGCAGCGTCGGCAGTGTTTGGTGTGGCGGGCTACCAGCCGGCATCCTTACTACCAGACCTAACCATCTGAGTCTGTGCAACTGTAAGGAGTGAACAAGAGAACTCGTTTGACAGTCAGCGACAAACACCCGTTTCCTAACCTCTCCGTTACTCACTCGCTGGTGCCACCCGATACGAGCGATTGAACTTACAAGAATGCTAACACGGCATTGAATAACGTTTCGCGTAGGATACCATCTTTAGATGATAACGGGAGATTCTAATCACCCAGAGCTGGACTTCCCGAACCATTTAGTCGATATTGTAAGGTCTTCCTTTGCCGATTTCTTTGAGTTATTAACGGAAGTTAGACTATTTCAGCATATCCAGGCCTACGAGATGGCAAGTGGGCCGAGCGCCGTCTTGTCTGGAGTTCATTCCCATCAATGAAGTTGACATGAGGGGCAACCTGAAATTCACAGTTTAATTTGTCTATCGTGATCACGGTATAATTGAATTCAGCTATCCACATGAAACTACACAACATAATTCTCTGAATACAGGTCTGAAGGCCTATCACAAGGTAAACTTCACAGGGCTGAAGACATCTTGATAAGGTTGGATAGACCGAATTCATCACCATACTCAACTTGGATGATCATTGGCAGCTCATTGTGAAGAAAATAGTCGGTGCCGTTAGCGACTGTGTTCCAGTTAAGTATCCTCGGCCTAAGAATGGAACCCGACATCTGATCGCATTGATAAATTTAGCCCGGAACAGGTTACTGTTAGGGTCAGGGGAAACCTGACCCGGAGAACACGCTTCTGTTGTTAGGAATCGCATACCTCAAGCCGTTACCGGGATATGCACCGGTGTGTGTTTCAAATATTCCTTCGTATGCTCACGCGGTCACAAGTTCAATGATCTTCTATAAATACGGGCCGGTTTCTCGTGTTAATTCGCAAAGCGTCCAGTGGCTAAATACATTGGCTATCTAGAGTCTGCTTTGTCCGTGTTTCCATTGGCTCTTCTCGTGGACAGCCTTGACGTGCATCACTATTGGTTTGCGTAAATCCTAACCTGAGCTAGAGTATGGAAATAGAGCGTCGACTGTATGTCCCCGTGGTTATCGGTAAACCATTGTGTTTAAACGACTCTAAAAGTGTAGATCGATCCAACGAATCGAACGCATCTTTATAGTCGAGAAATCCGGCGATTTTTAGCCGCACGATCCATGACGTTGCTCCGAACTTTTGCCTACGATTAAACGTTTGGCCAATACATTTCCGCTCCATGACGAAACTCTACCTGTTCTTCCCTAATGTTTGCCTCTCGAACTGCAGTGAGTCGACGAAGTATGGTGGATGCTAGAATCCCAGTAATGACTAAAATCAAGATAACTTCCCCATAGTTTTCGCAAGAGCCCCTGATACCTTTCTTGAATATAGGAACTATTATCGAGTGACGCCAGCATGGAGAGATTGTCTCCGTCATCTACGCAAGTTTGAACAGCTGCGTCAAGGCTTCTCCTGACGGTGGTCTGTTTTGCTTCCCAGCCATATCGAACTTCTTGGTGTCCCTTTGACATATTCATCAGAAGTATCGATTTTAAATGGCACAGCGCACAGTTCTTCACTGGAGACTTAGGGCTCCAAATCGTTTATCTTGAGGGCCTGGTGATTTTCTAATTTGTAGCGGACGCTTGTAAAGCATGTTTAGATGTAACATATTAGAACATACTTTTGCCGTCACTAGATCAATGACGGTGTCGTGCTGTTCACATATGCCACCAGATGTCAACTTCACATGGAAATAGAATGTACGTTCTTCTGTGAACTGTGTTTCAAATCGAGAAGACTAACAGAATCGATGATTTATTTGGGTAAACCAGTATGAGCTTCGGATAACTCTGTGCACATGGCGATACTTCTGTCCAAAACAGCACGTCACACTGAGTAAAGCCAAGGGATACCTGTGCACTTAGTTCACAGCCGGTGATGTGAGCTGCGCCTTTTACGGTTTCATCCACACACCGTATTCGGTACAAACGCGAAGTACCAAGACTGAAAGGCCTATGTTTAGATGCATTTGTGGAACAGTCGGCGAGTGCTGTTGTAAGCAGAAGTGTTAATTCCTGAGAGAACGCAGCCGTTAACTGGACCGGTTGGGTGCTGCGTGGAGAGACATACGGCACCCGCGCGTGATGTGGATGGAAAGTATGAGTGTAGTAGGCCACGGCGACGTGAGCAAGTGTCGCTCCTATGGGTGCATGAACCATTGAAGATGTTCAGATGTAACGGTTTTGTAGACATTAAGACTTGAGCTCTCCCTACTCTTGATGGTAGTATATTATGCGAGTCACTCAAAGCAAGCAGACTGCATGTGATTACCAAAGCCAACATTCATGGTAAGTTTTTGCACATAAATGGTAATGGACCTGCCTAGGTATTGGATCGTCCCCCTTGGTACGCGCTCAGTCGCTTGACCCTAAAAACGAGAAATCAGAAGAGACGCGGCTGCATTGTTTATTGGATGAGAGAGACAATACTTAGGCTACAGAAGCTCTAGATTTATAGGACAAACGATTACCATAGATGGTCGACAGACACGAGGCGAATCAAATGAGACAGACATATATGGCAGTCAGGGAGTCGGAACAAATCGCGTTACAGGGGATATCAGAAGGCAGCCGCGAGAGGATACGCTGACCAGATAGCGCACAGGCGTTCGACCGCACACCTGCAATCTGATTGGCTGAGTGGGACCTACCACCACCCACAACCATAGCATCCGAGCTGGGCCGGCCGATCGATATCGCGTGATGCATTCTGGCTGTCTCGTTAGGAGATGCGCCTCCTAACACTAGGTAATAATGTGGCTCGAGCCGCCACTCACCTCTACGGTGGAGGATAGTCTAGAGGAAACATTTCATCATTACTCACGAGCGAAATCGGTTGAGCGTTCGGATATGATAATTAAGTCGTGCATAGTATGGCACAGTGGTCAACGTAGTTGCCTCACGAAGGCATGGTAATAGTTCTAATCCCAGCCATTGTAAGGTTGTACATTACTCGAGAACCCTAACAAGGACGAGAGTCCAGACTAGTGCTTCTTTTTCAAGGAGGCTGGCTGAAAAGTCTATGTGGATGTGAAGGCTGCAATCAAGTGCGAGTGACATTCAGCCCGAAGTCCATCAAAAGCGTTGGAAATGAGTGGATAGGAGGGATATTAAGTAACTGACCAGCAAATGATGTAGATACGGGTGCTTGTTTATCGAGTATCGTCTCCACCTAAGGGCTGTAATGTACACGCAGTTTCCGTCTGTCCCTCGGTTCCCCACACCTGTCGGCCGTACTCACCAGAATACCGCAGATATTAATAGTTCATGCTTATGTGGTTGCCGGAATGCTACCATTTGTTTTTAGTGCGTACATGCAGTAACTTAACGATTTCCGAGGTACACGCAACAAATGCCAGGTGCGAAATAAGAATGCGGATAACTGAGGGAGGTCAAACGTGTATTATACGATAGTTACAATAAGTGTCGACCACCACTAAACGACAGCGATACGCGGAAGTGAATAAGGAAGTTGAGAATCCGACCGTCGAGCGCACAAGCAAGCCGGAAGTGTCCATGATGTCATTGGCGCGCTTGGACCGACAAACATGCAAACAAACAAACGCAACCGCACGCATCAAGCGGACGGTAGGCAAAGATCCTTAAGATCCTGTGTACAATGTGAAACGTGATGTTGGTTGGAATTTCACACATCGTACAGCAGGCAGACCGGGGTTATCTCCAAGTCCCTACACGTTGGTCACATTAGTGAATAATGGACGGTGCGGTGAACTCTCAGTTGGCATACAGATTGCGTGGTTTGATTATCGAAGACTGTATTTCTATCGTCGGATCAACTGGTTGCTTGGTCTGGGTTTTTGAATCTGTGCAGGGGCGAACTGCCTACCTTGCGCCTGAGGACTAATTGACGAAGTTAACGGCGACCACAAATCAAGCCTATCCATATCTTCATCACACTGGTGCCGAGATTCGGGTCCGCAAAGTAAACCGAATGACACGCATTGTACACAGTTTAGGGTGTCAAGATCCCAACAGCGATTTCACGTCTAGGTCAGAACAGAACAAGATTCCAGTCGAGAGAGCGCTTAAGTATGATTAGTCAGGAAGGAAACAAAATCGAGCTACGATACAACAACTACTCGAACAGTTTATACTACGCATTTGTCTGTGTGTTTACTCCAAGAAGAACGTTTTTAGCTTCCGCTAAAAAGTTGCTACGACCAGATTGTCATAGATGCCTTGTTGGTTGTACAGCCAAAACTGTGAACCATATTATAAAACATGATTTGACAAATATTCTGTGGTGTTGCTTCATACTTGAGTCTGGTACAACATTTTTTACCATCTGACACCAGATCTATTTCATTTTTGTTTTGATTGCTAGCGATATACATCTGCTCACTAAGTGATCACATGTTTTGCGGTGCCTTACATTGTAACTCACTGACAGAGCCTTTTTACGTTCTCTCCATACTCCTGGATGCCTACGGATGTTACTTTTTCTGTTTTCCCTGATTGAATATAATGAAGTTGCTTTCTGATTCATTATGTTGTATAACAGGCATTTTCGTTGTGAGTAGTATACTACTC
>QNGE01004845.1:0-46146 GCA_008508345.1 Paragonimus westermani | reverse complement strand
CGATCCATCTTGTGCATTCAAAATCCTGTTGCGCCATTCCAATCCGAGATTCTTACGGTTCGCTGAAGCAGTTGCAATTAATCGACTCAAACCAGCTCTCTGTGTTCAGAAACAACTGTTCGTGAACCTGACCCTTCCCTGGACTTGATGTCCTATCCTAACTCGCTTATTGATTTTCCACCCCTCAAATCGATTGTTTTAAATAAAGCCCACCTATGTTATTGTAAGTTTGGTACTGATGAGTCAATACGAAATGCTTTCATCTACCAGTTTTCATGTACTATCTGCTTTGTTCAAACTGCTCGAGGGAACCAACTGTTTGAAATAGTTGATCGTTGGCTGCACACAATGACACGTTGATACGATTTTACCATAATATACCAACAGTTACTCCGACTGAGTCCAAAATATCCTAACTCCATTAACTCAAGGCAGCAGTTGACAACAGTGCCATCATTCGTGGCCTCGTGATGACAGACAGCAGATAAAACTTGACACATTTAACAACCAACCGCTCAGCGATTGTACTACCTGCCTATATTCGAGGTAAGAACAAAAATCAACATGGTCTTATTCATGAGACCTTGTTACATAACACCAGTCATGTGGGGTGTAAATGTATGTGGAAGAAATCCTCATGTCCGCCTTAAAACCTCTCTTATGTGTAATATATGACTGTGGGAGATTGTACGTTTTGACTCGATGTTTTGAGCGCATAGTGCACATGAATGTGGACGAACTGCTGGTATACGATCTAACCCCAGATTCGATAGACCTGTCTAAATGAGGTATTCGAGGCGACTAAATTAAAAAAAACTCGATCAAGTGCAAACTGGTTGCAGGTAGACAGGGCTTTATCGAGTCTGCTGCTAGACATACCTGATAACACTACCGGATGTGTTCAGATGGTCGCCATGTGGTGTAGCCCAAAGAGCTTCCTCCACAGAAATGGATGTAACGGTAGGCCAGAAAATGAAGTAGCTTGGTAGTAAACTGAATAAGTAATCGAGCGGCGAAATGGGCTTACTGATTGCCGCGCCAACTCATTTAACCGGTTCCAGGGGATCTGTTACCTTTGAAAAGCGAAGAAATATGATACAAACATCTGTTTGCATTTTGCGGTTCATCTATCTTTGGGTTCGCTAACGTGTACTAGAAAATAAGCTGTTCTGGACAGGCAGCTGCGATGAGCTCGTTCAACAAAGACTGGCTTTTATCTACAGTATCATTGAAGCATACTTTGCAGCTTTGTCCATCGCACGTCAGGCTAGACTCTGTGTTGACTGAATAATGCAAAACTGCTGAAGGTTGCATGGTACAACGTCCATGTTGTTTCGCGGCAAATGTTTCGTTGCATCATATCATCCTCCGATTGAAACATGCATACTGTATGTTGTCGTTTTTAGGCAGTACTGAAATGCATCAACATTAAACGGAAGCTTCCAAATTTGAAACACTGTGTTCCCTTCAATAACTTCATCAGCGCAGAAAGAAGACATATGTTGAGGTATGTTAACATTTCGTTTACTCTCATCAGTCGCAAACGTAAAACATGCAAGTTATATATGACAGACAATTAGGGATAGACAGGGTATGGACACACATACAATCACACCACGTGTTATGTAATCACCACCACGGCAACCCTATAGGTTGCTTCACCCCATTATGTGCACATAGCTTCCAAATTTGTCTGCCATACAGAAAGTATCGGCCACGTAGGGCACATACAAACCTAATGGGACAAAACAAATGTTACAGTTGTTCAAAGCAAAGGACACTGTACTGGAATAAATCACAGCGTCACACTATAATGTCATTAAGCTTCTACAAACGTCGTGAATCCAGCGATCTATCAAGTTGAGCAGTAGATACCATCAGGTTAGGAAATGAACGTCTAGGCTATTGGTTGTAAACATTATGCCACGTGAATAATGCCATGTAATAAATCCCGTTCTACTTTGTCATACTCCATCCTAACCATTTGAGTGAAATCAAACATCTCCGTCTAACAGTTTTTTGACACAAGCAGCCTTGTAGCAGGTCAATCCGATCATGAGCAGCCTACTTGGATTTAACAAGCCGACCGCAAAATTTTCGATCAAACTTTACTCACTCAACAACGTGTTCCAAAACCAATGGATTATGAAAACGTGGACCCGAGATTCATTGTACACACTAATTACACTACAGTCTTAAGGCGAACAATGCTGTTCATCGCTGAGTACTTACGTAAATTGGACAGAGTATATAAGTACAACGGCTCCAGAAAGTGGTTTACTCTCAAAATTTATCATAGGCGAAAAATCAGCAGTCACCGTCGTCAATTATAAGACCAGATCTATCCATCCTAATTGTCTAGGCGGTTGTCCTCACGCACAGATGCTGGTCCTAATGCGTACGAATGGAAAACAATTAAATAAACGCGCGCTTATATGACTTACTAGACGCAAAAAGAAGCATGCGAAGAAATTTGGTCAGTCTTATTCTGGGAGCTATATTTGGCATTGCCATACTACACATCCTCAAACATGACCAATATGCTTTGAAAGCACTCATTTCAGCACTAGTTTACCCACTGGGCAGAAATATCATTTCGACGAGTGGTTGTCAACCCAGAGTGTTCTGTTATGTGAACACATTCTCTCGACAGTATGATATGAAGGCTATACATGCACAAAATACATGGGTGCGAAAATGTACAGACTACACATTTCTTGGGGCGAAGCCGCATTCCAGACTCAGGACCCTCGGTGCGTAATGTTGTGACAAAATCGATGTTTTTCAAATGAATAAACGTAACCCTCATTGGACACACTGTTTCACAGCTGTTAACCTCATGTTATTCTCCTCATCCCACACAAAACCATGTTATGTGTAGAGCACTGGGAGAGTTGCTGCTAAATAAGCGGCACATCTCCCATACGACTTGTTCATTTCCCTCTGGCGCTTATATGTACGGGGGTAATCCATACTTTCTCGGTGAATTCACCAGCCAGTACAACAGGTAACATTGTAGACACCAGGTTGGACAAGAATATCAGCCAACAGAGGATTTGTGAATCTTGCGCTAGCTAGAGTTGAGCAGTCACTGTGGCACATTCAGCTTTCTTGGTTGGATACCTGGACCGATTGGATTGATAGTACATTGTTCTCGGGTCGAGATCGGCGTTGCACAACCGGACGCTAACTGTCTCAGCAGCAACCAATGTTCGTACTCTCATTATATTTGGTCGGTTCTGATTCACATAACATAACGTTATGGGATAACAATGGATTTCGTGTGCAAGTCCACACGCAATGGGACTGAAGGGTCGGTTGGTTCAGTTTGTATTTTGGGTTTTCCTATGATGATTTGAACTATGGAAATTCTGTGAGCGAGCGACTGGCGACAATACGCTTGTGGATCATGACGTGTGGCCTGATTTCCACGCGGATCTTTTGCGTTGTTTTCTGATGTGAATGCACAGTCTAACGAATATTTCCATTAAACAGACCATCATGATCTGCATATTTTCATGTCTGAGTCCTTCCCTATGAGAAGTCGCATCGCTTCTAAATTACCGGGACGAAACTGTCTGGGTGTGTCATCGTTATCTATTTTATACCAACCTACGACGATCTTTATAGTCATCTGTGAAGGGCAAAGTTTGCGGGGTTATCGTCAAGTGATCTTTTCCCAAACCTTCTGTTTCTCGCAGTAATTGGCTAGCCAATCGTTAGTCAACAACTTAAAGCTTCTTTCGTTTCATGGGTTGTTTCCCCGTGTTGCTTGTGTGTCGACTGTGTTGTGCACAATTCTCTGTTAGTTCCTTTATCGAAGCGGATCTGCAAAAGGTCTTGTTGAATTTGCTCTAGGTTGGACATCACTCGCATTTATAGCGCAGTCCCCACTGGAGATGTCTATCCAGCTAGTCCCTAGTACACTGAAGCCTTATGTTCTAGCCCCTGACTTGCCAGTATCACAAAAATTATTGGAATAATGTTCAGCACGTATTTGTGGCCTATGCACTGACTGACATGGACCGTTGACCTCATACTATTTACATCTTGTCTAAACGCTTAGTCTCGTGTATGTGCCAGTATTTCACAAATTGTTTTACTATCTCCTACGTACGGAATGATATATGGTCTGCAGCTGATTACTCAGTCGAAAGTTACCCCAGGTCTTTTGATATATTTGCCTAAGAGAATTTAACATGCCCATACACTCCACAGTAGGGCGATGTTTTGGACGATGCCGTTTAGGCGTCCTCGTTCATTGTCATTCTGTTTCCACTGTACCTTTTTATGTTTGTTGGACTACTGTTCCAAAGCAATTTATTACGTTTTACTGGGAGAAAATGTACCTTTACCAACAAGATGGTAACGCAGCCACTGGTCAAAGTACAATAACTAAAAAGCGATCTGCTCTTATTATTGAACAGTACATTTCATGGCCTTAGCAACTGTAGCAACAACCGGAACTGTATTCGATAAATTATCTTATTTGGTTGCTAAGTAACAGTACGGGTGTTACTGGTGAAATGTTTAGCAAGGGACTAGGCAGTTGGATAAAATACAAACGGGAAATCGATGTGGCCGTACTCATAAAATAAGTAGGTTTTAGGCATTCATTATAACTTAGGATCGGTTGGAGTGGGGGGATCAAATTGTCATGAGTTGAACATATGTGCTTAGCTAGGATAATTCTAAGGTTTGAACAAACTGTTAATGAACACACAAATCCCGGGAACGTAACCGGATCGCGACAGCATCGGATATAGATGGGATGCGTCACTCCATATTTCATGACGGTGTGGCCGGAACGTCGTGAACGATACGAAACGTGTTTGTGTTGTTCACTGCCATTCATAATGCAGCAAGTTTTGATATATGTTCTACTAAAACGATACAGTAGCACTTGACTTGAAATGCAATATGCCCAACCACATTAGGTTTTACTCGATGTATTCACCTCATTTTTCCTTTTGTTTATTACTTTTTGTAATATCTGGATTGGTAACATCTAAGGAGATTGAAGCTTAAAGGTCGTGTACATAAGACAAGTGTGAGGGCTGTACTACCTTATGGCAGCGAAACCTGGCCGCTCAGGGTAGAAAACGTGAACCGTCTTCAAGTAGTTGACCACCGATGTCTGTGTTCAATCGCTCGTATCGGATGGCACCAGCGTGTAAGTAACGAGGAGGTTAGAAAGCGGGTGTTTGGTAGTGATTGCCAAACGAGTTCCTTCGTCCAGTCGCTGCGTTTGCACAGGCTTAGATGGTTAGGTCACGTATTAAGGATGCCAGTTAGTCGTCTTCCACACTGAGCACTGTTCGCTGACACTGCGACCGACTGGTGTAAGGTTCAAGGTGGACAGATAATGACCTGGCGTAGGGAAATGAAGTCGTTCACCAAGGGTCCACTGGCCACTGTAGATTGAGTTTGTCTCCCGGGCTGGGGCCCTCGCGACTCACAGAGTCGGTGTTTGGAGACTCTAGGTGAGATGGTGGCTAATGGAACTCAGTGGCGTGAATGTTGTCGTTGTTTGGCCGAGTTGTCTGTGAAGTGAGTGCATTTAATGATGCGTGGCAGTGAAAGCCGTGAGGAAGCTGTCTCGCTGATGACGCCTTACTCTCACTTGCAGCTCGGTTGTGTTGTTTGCAAGGTGTAGGCTCCTTGATGCTGAATGTTCGAATATGGACGTAGCCATTTCCAGTAGTTGGGTCAATTCCCGTCCCCTTCTTTTTTCCTTCTCTCCTATATATATATAGTGTTTGCTTTTTCTTCATGGTTGTGTGGCAGTTAAGCATTGGTGTGAACCACTGATGTATTGCTGTCTAAGATGATGATGATTGACAATAAACTTAACTGTGAGTTACATTTGTAGAATTTTTCCTAGTCCTGTTGACCGATGATGCGTTTCTTTTGCACAGCAACGCTTTTGCATCACTTTTTACGTCATGTTAGTGGTTATTGTAGCGTTTTTGCATTACAGTGCACATCCGCACTCATCATCCTGCCATCGTCTCTGGTTGCACGGTCGCTTGATGATTTTACACAGATATTTCGCCTACCACATGTCTCTTGTGTTTCAAGAACATCGTCGAATGTCTGATGGCGCTTAAGCAGCTTGAAGTGACTCTGTAACAACCTTGTTTCCTATAAGATGGTGGTTTGGAATAATGTGGTAGTCACCCGAGTGTTCGCGAACAACTTCTCAGTCTAAGACTTCGTACATTGCAACTTGCCCGAACTCTGCAAGTTTTGGTTCGTATCCTTTCAATTCTGTCACCGCTAATAGCCTAGTGAGATGAGCTTGCACTTTCGTACGCCGTTTAGCAGCTAGTCTTCGAACAAAATATATTTTCTCTACCACTTTAGGTACAAGATAACGGACCGCAAATCTTAAGTTCATTTGGTCATTTTAGGTGCCACATGGCGATACATAACAGTGCGCAATGCTGAAGCTGTCTTTGCTGGCACCAATTCCAGAGTTAGAGCCTGAATCCGGGAAAGTGATTTCTGCTTACTGCTTCAAATATTCCTTTCGTCTACGTAAGATCCCTGTTTGAGGGTACGCACAGTGCACCCACCTGTATGGCCGGCACATCAACAGTTGTAAGTGCACCCACGCCGAATGTCCTGAATGCTGCCGTCGGGTCCATTTTGCTGGAATTTCTGCACAAATGTCCTCTGTGGGGAAAACCATGGAGGGTAACTTGTGTAGTTTTTCAGACGATGACAAGACTGACCCCTCCCCATTTGTTTGGGCCCACTGAGGCCCAGGTTGGGGAGGTTACTACAACCATGAAGAACTTGGTGTTGCTTGCCAGCGAAGGTTGGTGCTGTGGGGACAGTTCACCACTAAGTCCACCTCAGGTGACGAGGCCAGACCAGTTTTAAGTGCGTCCTTCTCTCTGACCCTCATAGCGTACGAGCTACCCTCATAGACACCTGAAATTTCAGTTAGTCTTTCGTTTACGTTAGCCATCGAGCTGACCACGAAGTACTGCTCGACGAATCTCCCCACCTGGAATCCGTGCAGTCCAGCTTGATGGACGCTCCACTCGATCGTTCTTTGTGAGAACGAGATAAGTGTCGTCAGGTAGCTCAGATTGGCGCACATACCAAGGTAAGCCCCAACCTGCAGTTGAAGGCAGGAATCATGGTTCCACTCGTTAATTATATCCCCATACTTCGCCTTCACTTCTGACAGAGTAAACCAGACACGGAATCCCTCTCCTCTCAACATCTACAAACTCTCGAGTGTCGCATGAGAGTGACTTGAAAGAAAGCCAGCTCGAGCCTTCGACTCTAATTTCCCTCATTACACCGGTTACTGATTACTTTGCTTCAAAGGGCTTTAATCGGAACGGCCAGTAGGTTAGCCTGTTGCAGTTCAAAAATCTCACACTTGGCTTACTTTCCGAGCATGTCTCCCAGATGAACATTAAAACCGACGGTAATAATTGCACCATTGTGCTAGGCAGAACACACTCGTCTTCTTACTGGACCAAACTAGTTACTCGCAACAATTATTCGACTGTTGGTGAATACTATGAGACTTTGACACTAACGGTTGACAGTCACTGACAGTGACTGTGGTTTTCACGTTCCGATAGAATTTAATAGCGGTCCCATTTCCCAGAAGCACACATTCGAATCTCGACCTCGTTAGATCCCGTCATTATTTTGTATTTAACCGTGATCGACAAGTGAACTGTAGTTAAGCATGGAGCTACTGCGTTGACTACTGCATCGATTATGTCACTTTAAGTGAAAATGAATTACCACATATAAATGCTCAGCTACATTCGCTTACGTGTGATGTCGGGATGGTCAGACTGCGTCAAAAGAAGACCTAATAGCACTATTCAGTGACTTCGGGACTAGAATTCCCTATAATTCAAAGGAATTCCTTCAACAGTGGCAGGAGTCGAGTGCAGTGCTACTTTTCAAACTGGGCTACATGAAACCTTTGTACGAATGCAATTATTGGAATCTCTTGTGAAACATACTCAGTCTGCTTTAGTTGATTAGTTAATCTGTAACAAAACCGATTTTTCACAACCGATGCAGCAAATAAATGTTAGTTCAGCCACCTCTGGGGCGTATGTGTTTTACACGTCCTGGGGTAGTTCAGTTATCAGACACAAATGACGCAATTTGTCCCTGTCATTGACAGCTATCTGAAGCAAACAGGAACAAGTCCAAAGTATTGTTTCGGAACGACCAAATCAATCGCGATTAGATCATGCTGTTTGGAGTTGTGCAAGCCAAAGTTGCTTGGTTGACTATTAAATCTCCTGTATACAAACACTCATCTATTGCACTCCTTGTACCTGTGACATTTGGAGATGCAACCGCACAAAAATCTTTATACTTGATAAATCTAAACTAAAAGGGTCTTATTAATGGGCAGAGAAAAGATTCACCTAAGACACGTCAACAATAAAAAATATGACAGGTTTTTTACTCCGGAAAAATAACTGGACGTGAAGGAAACTCGAAAATCACATAATATATAATGGTTTGAGGACAACTACTTGATGGAAACACTAATTCATTATATTTTGCGTCGACGACTTCACTCAAATTGGTTGTTAAAAGTTTAATAACTTCATGTTTATTAGCAGGAAAGTTATTTGATACACGCCAATTCGGACATCTGCGTTAGTTGAACACTTCACAGGATTCAATCAGTATCGTAACATGTAGTAAGATTTTCAAATGACGTTCAAGTTTTCGGGTAGTACACATCGAAAGATAAGTGCAATAGCTATTCCCCTCTTATTTTTAAAACTTTTGCATATAAGCAAACCATTTGCATTCACGCTAAAATTTCATTGTTACGGCCCGTCAGAGTAGCAGATCCATACTTGATATACGTGCTACTTTGATCTGAGTAGTTACTGGCTCGTTAACGATGTGACCATCGTGTATTATTTGCGTCAGAAACCCCAAGTCTATCTGAATAAATTCGCTAAGAAACTCTGTCTAACCTGTGAGACGTACCGGCTCATCAGCGAATCAAAAGACAGCTCGTGACTCACAGTCGTTGATTCAAAAAGCCAACGGTACAGGTCATTTTCCATTAAGAAGAAATCATGATTTTAATCAATCTAGAAAATTAGAACTGGCTGTCTTCATGTTATATCCACTGAAATGTGCAATGCATTTTATTATGTTATCGATTTGCTACAAGGAGTTGGATGGAGGCCACAGTCGTACAGATACACACCGATTTATGATCGAAATTTATACTTGTTGATATTAAAATGGACATGTCTCTTCACAAAAACTTCTTGAGCAACTACAATGTGTCTTTGTACTGTGATTTTCAGGTCGAACATCTGGGACATACAGAACATACACTTACATCTAACTGATTGTAAATTGCCTACATGCCTAATGACAAACAAGTAGAGTTAGGTTATTTGTTCGTAGAAATGACGTTTCCGAAATCAAAGACAAGGCTGTTGGACTAGACGGGCAATCGTCAAACGTTCTTGACTGCTTTACAGATTTACTGTATCAGTCTATAACTGTCACAGTTAGAAAATATTTCGTCTCATAGTAATTCGGCTATGTTAGATTAGACCAAACTATGGAAAGTCAGGGTTTTGGCTGAATTCGAACCAGCGACAGACGCGACGAGTCCTTCACCAGCTGAGCTATGAAGCCACACCAGGAGCTCGGAAATTTCACATTTGTACTCTGTTGCCCACCCGTCCCACTGTCTCATATGAAATCCACCAAATGATTCAGGGGATCAACTGCCCCGGCAGGACTTTTCAAACAGTCCACGCTGCAATCCACCAACGCCACTGCTGAGGATAGAAATTGTATTACTAATGCTGTGTCTGTCGCTGGTTCGAATCCAGTCGAAGCCCTTACTGTCCACAGTTGGGTCTCGTCTAAAATCATAAATCTGCCACACTACTCATTAGTAAGTCATTTATTGTTGGTCCGTTATCGGTTCACCAGCAGGACTCGTCGAAAATGTCTATTGATTTGCACTTGCAAAATAATTCTTGGACAAACTCTGGAACATAAGTAGACATAATTCGTTCGTTTACTGACGTTAAAGACCGATAGCATATACCAGCATCTGTCTTCACCACGTTACTTTAATAACGACAGTGAAAGCTAACATGCTCCTGGGCTTCATTCAGTAACAAAACAGCAAGACCGCCCAGAATTTCCTCGACAGGATGCCAAGCTCATCGAAACTCCTAGCCAAACGGTGTTGTCTAGTTGATATCTGCCTTTCAAAAGCAGAACGGGAATATTTACATTTTTTGGGGAGGGTAAAAATTTTGGGAATCTCTGAGACAAAATATGGAATATCAGCCCTTGAAGGTCACCGAGTGCGCATAACAGGATGTGTATTTTGTACTATTCATGACGGTCTCCGTGCAAAACCCCAAAATTCTTTTGAAAATCGAATGAATCACGGTTGGACTTGGGTTAATTTATTCTCATACATTGTCATCTTTCAATTAGGATGCAAAAACTTATACTATGGCGTACTTGAATATGTGCTGGATGACCACACTCCACAAGTTTTCAATCGTCTTTAGAACAATAATACAGGTTGAACAGTCCAACTAATGAAATCCTCAAGTTCGAAGCCAAAATTAATATATTAGGCTCACGCGAGGGCAACCTATTTCTGTTCATGGACTGGCCGTGTCTCATGTGTCCTATTAACTTCAAGTAAATTTTTTTCCAATAGGTTAATGTAATAACTGTCACGTAGATAGATGGTTGATTCATGCAAGTAGCAGCTTTCGAGATCCAAGCAAAGGGGGCTGCGCTTTTCACTATTATGTCAATTCCACACACGTGCATCAATGAATTTCAAACTAAATGATGCAGTTACTAATTGCGGTGTAAAACAAAAACGGAATGATGCTAAACTTAAAATAGGCTACGCCTGTTTACGAAAGCGAGAAGTGGACGGTTCTATCTTTCGCTACCAGTACGGGCAGTCGAATTTTGAAAAGCTTTATGCAGGAATGTCTGCTGCCAAGAAAATCGCTTTTGTACTGGACACCAGCGGATTTAATGTGCATTTGA
Organism: Paragonimus westermani; assembly: GCA_008508345.1. Taxonomy (NCBI): domain Eukaryota; kingdom Metazoa; phylum Platyhelminthes; class Trematoda; order Plagiorchiida; family Troglotrematidae; genus Paragonimus; species Paragonimus westermani. The sequence continues at coordinate 35,079 of QNGE01004845.1, read as the reverse complement.
GCGAAATGCAAATAAGCGTTTGACAACACAATGTTCTCTAAAAAAGTTGAGAATAAATGAGAAAATATTAGTCAGAGCTTTGTGTTCAATGTAAACGCTCTTCCTGCGTCGGTTTTGGAATTCTGGCTTCCACACTTCGCAATCACTGCGTGTGTGCTAAAAATCTGGAACCACGTTACCAACAAGTAGTGTGGCAAATCTAACTGTAAAAAGTCATTGCCTCGATTTGAAATTATTTCAGGAAATGTTAAGAAAGCAAAGTAAATGAATAACTCACAGTTCCATTAATCGCAATTTGACTCACATCTACTTTAATGTCTGTTTCAAACGAATTAATTACTTCAATTTTACTTGATTTTTTCACAATCACACAACCGCCTTAATAACTCATACTGAGTTATGCCACACCACATGTTACCAACCATTACGATCTAGCTTTATAACACCATAACGCAATTCACAATTTTTTCAAACAAACCTAGCCATTTTATTGAGAGCTACGCATGTTGCACAGTCGACAGTTTTAAGATTTGTGCGAGACCAGTCTGTCACAGGATCACATGCCGTCTGTCACGAAGTCTGTGTTCAAGCGGAAGGAGTTGCTAGTTAGAACGTTCAAGAAATATTGCTACTTTGTGTTGTATAATGCAGAGTGAAATTACATCAAATTGCTTACAGGAACCGCGGCTCATAAAGAAGAGTGTTCCGGATTTGAACAGGTGTCACCTGACATCGAAAACAAAGTTTTGGGTTTACACTGCATTACAATTCTCGCATCGCCTTGGAATAATATTTACTGCACTGATAAACGCTTGTATATGGATGCCAGCGCAAAACTTTCAAACAAAAGTGTGCATAGGTGTTTCATATTTTCAAAAACCAACTAACATTTCACGTGGAGCGCCAAGATGTGATCAAACACTTATTCTTCCGCTTCTACTCTTCAATGGTTCAGTGCAATCGTTAATGAAACAATCGGATGCGTTTATTTGAGGAGAAACGCGAACCACACCAGAAGGGCGCATTAGTTTGTTTGACATTTCAGGATTGCCCTCATGTTAGTGTACAGTGTAATTCGGTTACTTACAAACAACAACTCAGCTTCAAGTCGGAACCACCAAATACTTTTAAACATTGACTAACACTGATGTATATTAAAACGAACAGGTCTTTGGTTGGTTTACTATTTGGTGAGATCGAGCGCCGTGATAAAGAAAGTGTAGTGATAAACCTTTCTATCGTAGACGATTATTATCTCGTGTTTAACGCGTGTATCAGGGTTAGTGGAAAGGCACCTGCATTAAATCAATGACCACAAAGGATGTCACACAGAATAACGACTAGATACGGAATTCCCCGTCTCGGTTCACATGTATCCCTCAGACCTATAAAAATCTGGTGGCATATCCAAAATTGGCGCTGATACAGAATGCTGATACCCTTTCCGATTCACTGATAGAAAGTATAAAATTATATGAGGCGCAGAAGTATCTAGTGGACACCAAACATCTTTCTGGAAAGTTTTGGATATTAGATATATCATCTTGTGGTATAGTGGGGGCGACTTTGTAAAACAGGTTAGTTATTCCTAACGTTCAGCCTCGTCTGAAGATGGATACCCAAATCATATACCTAACTACCTAGCTTTGCGGAATTATTGCCATTCAATTTTGTTGACTGCGTAGTCTACTACTTTGTATGACAAACCACGTGACACTATGCTCATCTGTACAGTATCAGAGTGAGCTGAATTCATATGCCAGGTGCTTGCTTCACATTGTATGTATGCTTTCACAATAATATGTCCTTTCGCACGACAAACAACACTGGCGTACCACAAGCGGTTGTTCTATCCCTTTTCCATTCTCAGGTCAAATGAGTGAGTGAACAACGCACAGAGAAGAACTGGGGTTTTTAAGTGGAACAACGACCTCATCTTCGGTTTAGTTATTTCTCACACTTTATTCCAATCCTATATTTTTTTTACTTAGTTATTCTTACAAAGTGCTCGGATGGTCACGCTTTGTAGACGGATACCTGAGAATTGGCAACGTGGCTTGTCCTCAGTAAATAAAGTGGAAGTATCTGGATTTACACGCACAACCAGAGTGCAACCCCAGATCAATGTCACTCACTTGAATGAAAATGACTGTATACTAAAATGTGCATCAGCTTCTCAGAATCCGTAGGGTTTTCATCAAAGACAGAATGGTTATCTGAGTGCTATATACAGCTATTTTCATCTCGTTAAAAGATTTTTGCATACTACCACATCTACTGTCTGCAAAATATGCAAGGGCTTGAAAACACGAAGATCACTACTGTTGTGATGTATTAACGTTGCGTATACAGCTTTCAGCAGCAGTATTGTTAAATCGTACGTTAAAGCATTCAAGCAGTTTATTTAATCCAGTGAAATCTCACTCTCAAATAATCTTGACCAAGATTTCTGATCATCTGCCACCCCTTAGTCAAACACAATTTAAGAAATTCGTGGATCAATTTCCCAAAATACTGTTGAACGCCTTAGTGTGAAACGATTAATCAATTTTAATCAATTTTGATTTGCGTCAAAAAAGTGGTCACTGTAATCAACGCTGTTTTATTACTGCTGAACAAGAAATGAGGTTGCTTACTAAACTTCTATCTTTCAGTAACCTAGCTAAACTGTAAATGAATACCCTACCTTTTCTCTATTTCGCGTCATGCTGAATCTTCTTGACAAACGAATGATCAGCACGGAGTACGTGAAAACACAAGCGTGGAACTGTATTGCAGTTGTGACGTTCTGACAGAAGTAACTGACTTTGACATAAGTAAATATTGGGTTTATATACAGTACGGAAGTGATAGTCTGGGATTTCACTCGTTTAAGGATGTGTTGCATAGCGTGAGTATCTAGAGCGGGGTTAATTTCTTCATATAGTGCTCGATGTCCTTCGATCGATAGATAGGTAGTGTAAGAGTGTGTAGATTTAGTTGCCCAAATTTATTGTTTCCATCATACTAAGAGGATCAGGTTTGCTATGTCAACCAAAAATAGCCACCTAACAGGTGAGCGAGTTTTCGACTAAAGTATACTCATGAGAAGAAGCACGTGACAAACAAGCTTTCTCCCGGTGTTTCATCATTACGCTAAATACAACACATTTATATGGGTTCGCTGGGGCTAGTATGTCAGTTGGGTGAGAGGTGGTAACATTACCAACAACGTATTAATAAGGCAATGCAAAAAAGTGTAGAAAAATGTGGTGTTGGCTGCTTGTAAGCGTAAAAACATGGTGTTCGTTGATGAATGTTTGATCTGGTTCAACCTCTTCTGGTGTAAGAACTCATCTCCTGAGCGTTATTTAGTGCACTATAGATTCGAAGACTATAAATTTTATGAACACATGTGTGATATGTGCTGCATATTCATGGTGCGAATATACGAGATGAAGTTTTTTGCAAACGGAACAGAAAGGGTGAATAGTATGCTAACCTGCGCCCTCAATACCGAACTAGGAAAATTGTCGCGGGTGGTAAGTATTTTGTCTTACCTTTTTATTCAAGAACGTGTAACAATGGAGTATGTAGGACATACAGATGGCGACCAACATGAAAACCGTGGAACATCAATAATCGGAAAAACAAATGGAACAACGTGCTTTCTCAAGAAATTTACCATCAGGTCATGATATTTCTTAAGGTTAGGCAACAGATGGTTGGAAGGTGATAAAATCTCACTTGTAATTGCGCAGTGTAAAGCGACCAAGTCAGTCTTATACATCAGTAAGGTGGTTTGGATAGTTCATCAGTGTTAACTCGGGATGAATAGCCAACAGCCATTGTTTAAGAGTTAAAACTCACAGATCAGTCATCGGACCGTAATGAGTGGAAGGTATCTGGCTCTCTCCACATATGCATAACCTGTAGGATTCGAGTTACTTCTGAACGGATTCTGATATAATGACACAACCTGTTCACAGATTTAGCATCCGTGTTCACTCACCTTTCAATACACAGGACTCAGATGAGATCAGCTGATTATTGATGAAACCGGACAGAGTTGTTTATGCGCAAGTGATACGTTCAAGACATAGATCGTGAGCGAACTGGAAAGTACCATTTCCTAAGGTGATTAGTTACCAATTCTCAATAATACGCCATCTGTTTGACTGAGAATCGTTTACTTATTTAAATGGACCATAAATAGACAATATAGTGATTAGATATGAAGCGATGTTACTGTATGGACTTGAACTATCGAGCCCAGTGGTAGATAACTGATTCAAATTAACCAAAACCACGCTTTAAGTTAGTAAATACACACATTCATTAAACTAAACAAAGTCTGTGAACCAAATTTGACACATAAGCCCTGATCGTGTGGTTATCGTTTAAGGTGACGTCAAATTCCACGAAGTCAATCTATAAAAATGAACAAAAATGACTGTGAACTATAACAAAATGCTTAAACGCATCAATTTATTTTTCTACTGTGTAAAACCACTTCCACGTTGATCTGCACGTTTTGTTATCTCTCGTATGGAAACAGGAGTGATAATCTCGTTTAAAAAGGGGTTTTTGATTGTTTGTGTGTTATAACGAAAATGGAGCTAGAATCTGGTACCGAAAATACTGGGTTGAAAGTTTTATTTGAAAACGAATGGTCCTATTGATACGTGGTGTTGTTCAGATTTTACAGCAGCTAATTAAAGCTTGACAGGACACACGCACAACGTTAAGACATGTTGATGGGTTGTTCAATGAGTAAAACACTTAATGAACGAAAGACTAAGCCTAATGCATACGAGATAAACAAAATCGATTTAACGGTAATAATGTCAACAGTTCGGAATTAGTTTTGTCTCAAATACCACATTTTATGGAAGCACATTACAGCTGCGTTGGCGATGGTAAACGGGTTCCCGTAACACATGTTGATCACATCGTCTATTTGCCCCATGAGCACCTCGTGTTATAGTTTGATGTGCAGCTGTGACATAGGAAATAGAAACACCTTCTGTGCATTTCTAAGACATTTTCTGAACTGTTTATGTCAGATGACATTCGTTGGGAAACACACTTCCACCAGAAAAACATTTGTCTACTAGAGAAACACAAACACACCATGAAGCCAAACATTACTTTTTCCAGAAGAGCGTATGACACACCACATTGTCACTGAGGAACAAGCCCCAGTCTAATACACTGCAATTCAATAACCAGTTACTACTGGACACTGTTACAAACTCAGTTATTCTACTGAACGATCACCTAACTAGCAGGTATTGAAGGTGTGTACAAACTGGGAAGCGTTTTTTCTTGATAAGTGATTGATTATCGAACTCGAAGCCTGCTATAGTAATGCAGCAGAGCGCACTTATCTTTGCTACGGAGAAATTACTGACCTTACTCACAATTGTGCACCTTGGAGAGCGCTCAAGATTTCATTAAGTAATCCATCTTTAGCCAACGGTTTTACAAGTGGGAGGCATTAGGAACTTGGTGTTCTATGTGAAGAGGAACACTGACATTTTCCTATCATTATTGAAAGGTTTCGTTTAGGTGGCAGCAGCTATTTTGTAAGCACAGTGTAAAATTAAACAGGGTGTACCAATTTTTCTCCCAGACGAATAGCATCATATAGCATTGTCTTACTATACACTTTCTTGGAAGACTGCATTAACTGTTAGGCGACTTTATAAAGTTGCCCATGCAATGCGAATATCTCCGTAATCTATTTTAAGAAGCGACGTAGGTTGGATAACATTCGACAAGATAAATGTGACAGAATTTGCAAGTCTTTATCGATTTTAGACGCGTATTGCTAACTACTCACTTTAACATCTAGCATATTTCAGACCATGTGATACGCGTCACTAGGGTCTTTCTACCCTTCAACAATGTGTTTAAGATCTGTAGTGCGGAAAGTCCTCAACCACTAGACGTGGTTGAAACTGCTTCTTCTCGGTCAGTATCGATCGTCATGTGTTCAATGGGACAACCACATACTGACACTCAAATTATCTAATCATCAGGAGGTTATTAGTGAGTGATATAAGTAACAAGCCCGAGGTTTTCACAGAAGTGTGATTGTGTGATCGGCCTACGAAAATTGGATGTTCATAGCTGGTGACGCACTCATGGCCAAAGTCGTTTATAGTTTTTTGATTGTTTGCGTTCTATGTAAGTAAAATGACACACGAAGCAGGCCAGCAACAAAAAAGGCTTGCAACCGTACTCAGGAACACAGAACAGTAACTATGGTCATGCATCCTTCCATGAAACACCGCATAAGCTAGCATTGTTCACTCAAGATCCATCAGTTGACCTCAATTGCCAACCAGCTTCTGGAAGAACTAAAAATTTCAGAATTTCGTACTAATTTATATTAGAAAAGATCACAGTTCGTCTCAAAAGATTTCAGTCTAAGCTACTTGCAGTTTAATGTCCTTGTTTTTGAACTCATTCATGTATTCTCCAGAACATGTACGTGTGGTCGTTCATGTGAAACTGGAAAGCACATCCGGGCACATGGTTGTGTGTGATCCAATGTGCACCGTCAATCACAGCGACCTGCCACGATTTCCCAAATCGATCGTCACAGAATTTTTTCAAATCCTCCGTGAGTTTATTCATGTCATCCCTCGATTTAACGTCCCGAAGACGCTCTCTAGTCTGATTACTAATTATCACTTCGTCGGCCAGTGGCATATCTTCATAGATAACGTGAATGTCGTCACCCAAATGTTGATTGTCATCAGTTTGTTGTTCCAGACTTTGTCGCCTAGACATGCTGAAACAAAAACTCGAAAACGTTATACACAGTGGGTGGAAATGATTACTCCCAAAATTATACAATGGTTATTCCATATGTCTAATAGAAGCTAACGTTATCATGCAAACATTTCCCAAATCGATCGTTTGTAGACGTCAATGGTAGTTTTTTCTGAAATTAGTTGATCTCATTTTGGTATAGTACGGAGAACGATGTGCGGAATGTCCAAAGACAATGCCGTTTAGCAGGCTCCTGATATCAAGCCTGGCAAAATTGACAAAACCTTAAGCTAAAAAGAAATCGCGATATAATCCTGTGATTTTATTTGCCGTTGGAATAAAACACAACTGTTCCCATATTATTGCCAGATTACCCTACGCACCAACTTCAAACTTCCTTAAGACAGTGTTAATCCACAAACACTACATTTTTGACACATCAATGGTTTCAAGCGGTAGATGGTAATTACCTCTGGCAACCGCGATAAATCTGATCGATTTGTAACTGAGGGACTGTGAAGCTGTGGCTTACCAGATGGCCTAGCTAAGAGGAAACAGTCACCCCCACATTCCATCAACGTCGGTACAACCAACCACTTACGACCATTGTTATGTGATCAAAGGCAACTGTTCGTGAAGTTGTCAAAGCTTTAAAGTAGCTGGTGGATTTTCCCATACCTGTGCATAAAATTCTTTGCAGATGGCGACAAGGATAATATCTGATATTTCACTAACTTATTAAAATTCAATACAAATCAAATATTACTGATGAGTAGTCGGGGATTTGGTTTATTTTCAAGTTGACCATCACTCATACTTGATCGCAGCGTTCACATTCAGATAGACTTTCCAGTCAGCCTCTTTCGATAAGAAGCACTAGACTCGAGTTTCGCTCTCATTAGAGCTCGTCAGTAGTGTATATCCTTGCCACGGCCGGGATTTGAACTCCGGCCATTCTAATCACTGCGCCATACACCTCACATTAGGCACGACCGAATTATCAAATCTGAACGCTCAACCACTCTCGCTTGTGAACAATGATCAGGTTGCCCGATCGTCTCGAGAGGAGACACAGTTACTGCCTGTTAACTCCAATCGATAACCCCGCGATTAGGACTTCCGAGACAGGTCGAGATCACAGAACTCATTAAACCTGCAAGGCGATATTCTTTAGATTACTGATGATCATTGCTCACAGATCAAATAATCTATCTGTAGTTGTCCCAGCTACACTGAACGCTTCGCCATACAACAGCTTAGATTCGACGTGAAACGCATGGCGCCGAAACGAAATCAAACGTTAGTAATAACGTACAAATGCTTACTTCAACGTCCTGATCACCAAATACAAGGAACACTTAGCGGTCGTCTACTTTGTTTCAAAATTAATTTCGGATTAAATGTATTTAAGTAGAAGTTTGTTTCGGAAATATTGGCACGAAAAAATCAATTTGACTCACACATTCGCAGGCTTTATCCTCAAAACAGTGCATAAATTGTCCACAGTGATAACTCCACGGTTGTCCGAATCAAATTCTTTGATCCATTCCTGAACGGAACGTTAAAATAAATTAATAAATCATTAGCGAGATATTACACAAAGACAAGGCTGAATGGCAACAATATCTACACAAAACTGTGATGTACTAATACATCTCAGATTGTTATGTTCAGAAGCGACAAACTTGTGGATGAGACTTTAGTTGTTGGAAGCGATAGATAATTTAACTGTTGCAAATTAAGAACTACCCGCATTTTACATAACAATAATATTTGGCTAGTTTTTTTGAATGTCTTGAGGAAGAAACAATACACTTGGGTTTTGTTTCTCACTCGAACTCTCCGATGGTGTACATTCTTGTCATGACTGGGATTCAGAGTGCGGACCCACTTTCACGAGGAGGCCACTTTGATTACTGTGCCATCAACTCCGCTTGGGACATAAGTGGCTTGTCATTTTTATGAGCAGTGTAAACCTTTCATACAGAAATAAATATAAGGTTTTACGACTACCTTATTAGAAAACCCAACAACTGCTTTGTTGCCTCCAGTTAACGTTCGTCTAATTAGAGCATCATATCAAGTTGGGTTGACACTTTTCGTTTAAATTGTTAACTGAATGTCTGATCACGTATGGGCAGTGACAGATTTGATTGAACCAAATTGTGTATCATTGAAATGCTGCGCATATTTATCAGACATTTCATACTTCCTCACAAATGCATCTTTGGCATTTGGTCAAGGTTATAAAAGACCGTAACACAAGTACTCTATAAATCTTAACAAAAGAATACCCTGTTTAATAAAACCGCACTTGAAACAAAATTTGGAACACCCGTATGAATCAGTATTCACCCAAAGTGCCCAGCGACGTTCAAGTATTTTGTCCCTGATTACTAGGATGTACAACGTCAGTTGACCACATATCCCCTTGTAAAGTGTCAGATTCAACAAGTCAAGAGGCAATACTAGAATACTTCTAACAAATTGCTAACTTCCATGTACTTGCCAGACCCGCCGCTGGTCATTGGTCAGTACCGACTATCAACAGCTTCTTCAAAGCTGGCGCCGAAACGAGTTGATCAAGAGAACTAAGGATATTTGCGAATTTCTCAAACATATGTAGTAAGTGCTGTGTTGCATTAATAAAATGACTTGAGAAAATGAACGTCTGATTGACAACTTACCCGAACAGTCTCATTGTCTATCTTGTTTTTTGATGCGTACGTTTTCAGTTCATCTACAGTGATTTGGTTACGATTCTTCGTATCGATTTTTAGAAAGACATCAACAAACGGATCCATCACATAGGCCGAAATAAATTTTGAAGTGCGAGTCTGGTTGTACCATATATATGTATGTATAGTAGTATCATGTGTTTTTTAGGAATGCAACAAAATCAGCCTATAGCGTAAACCTTCTGGGCTAGGCCAAGTAGCACACACTGAAGTAATTGCTTAATTAAACTTGCAGTTGACAAAGTTGGAAACTAAAACGTAAGACGGCTAGCCAGAAACCCTGGAGTTTTTGGTTCCACCTAATAGGCTTAGTATGATTTGTGTGTTGAGTACCATCAAACCTGTCGGTCGTTGTTGGTGCTTAATTATGGAATAAAGTTGATTTTAACGCAATCGTAATAAGGGCTCAAAACACATGCATGTTAAACAGGCTTGTATCACCATCCAATTAGTAATACTGAGGTGAAAATTTGTGAGGAATGCTGAAATTCTGATGGTGTATACAAACTGATTTTCCCCATTCTTTGTAAACCTGTATTATGTACCTAATATTGCAGGTCGTACAGTATGTGAACGGCTGTGTTGTTTCAATATATCGCACCGGAAAACTACCAGATATGTTTTAATGCGTTTATTATCCCAAGTGTTTTGAAAGTTATCTTCTGCGCTTGGGTTTTCAAAGTATAAATGTGTATATCATATAACCTTAAACAGATAAAACTGCAATGAATCAATGTTCTCTTTAGCTGTGAGCAATCCGTGGTGGAAAATTCAGTATGTTCTGCGTGAACAGTAGTAAAAACGTTTCCAACCATATTATTTGCAAGCCAATTTTCTGGGTCAGATTAGCGAGCTGCTTCGTCACTCGTTACACTTTTGCACAATGTTCTCCCCATTTGCACGTGCATAGAGATGTATACAAATTTTAAGGAAACTTTTCCGATCAAATATGAACATAAATATGGTGGAAAGATTACAAAAATCTCCTTCACACTTTCACTACTCAAACCGCATAAAATTTTGGTAAACTGTATTTTGAAACTGCCTCATCTGTTTCCGTTTTCCTTACTCAATAAACAAGGATTGTGATAAGAAAAATTAACATTTGTTACGGTTGCAAGAAAGTGGTTACTTTTTAATTATAATGAAAGAAGTTAGTGTGCAGAGAGCCTTCTTTTTTTCAAACCGAAGAAGAAAAACCGCTCTACTTAAAAAGTGGAGAACGTGAAACGAAGCTTATTTGAAGCACTGTGACTATCATAAGTACTGTGTCCAATAGCACTCGAGAATGCTAATCGACCAAGCATGTTTCGTCGTTGACGATTACCACTTTTGAGGCGCAAGTGTTTCATGTGAAAAAGAACACTTCAGCAGTCAGGGGCTCACTTGGTCAGTAAGGCGACTTCCGAGAAAAATTGTCATCAAATCGGATGGCACGCTTGTTGATTCTTTGCGTTATTGCATTATGCTGTACTTTGCAGATCATGGACGTCATTAAAGTGATGCTCATTTGTATTTTGTAAATTATACACACCAAACTTCAGTTTTGCAAACGCATCCTAGCAATTTGAGTTAACTTGGATTAATTTGGAGTTAACAGGACAGCTACCGTGTCTCCTCTCTAGATGATGGGGAACTCTGATCATTACTCACCAGCGAAAGTCGTTGAGCGTTCAGATGTGATAGTTCGGTCGTGCTTAATGTGAGGTCAATGGCGCAGTGGTCAACACGGTTGCCTCATGAAAGCGTGGTCGGAGCCCAAATCCCGGTCGTGGCAAGGATATGCACTACTGGTGAGCTCTGATGAGAGCGAAGCTCGAGTCAAGTATTTTTCTTCGAAAGAGGCTGGCTGGAAAGCCTATGTGAATGCGAAGGCTGAGATCAATTGCGGATAATGTTCAACTTGGAAATAAACTAAATCCCCGACTACTTATCACTAATTTGAGCAGTATTCGATCTCACTTATGAAAGTAAACTCATCTCAAGTTAGTCACACACACGGAACGATTCACAAATTCGGTGATATCTAAACGATACTAATTACACCAAACATTCGGTCCAACACAAGGGTATAGGGTCAACCGAAAAGCAAACAGAAGACTTTCGTATATCAAAAGTTCTATAATAGTCCTGCAGAATATTTACGTTTCATCTTAAACATCTTGATCACACTATAATGTCCACCACATGTCGTCATGAAAACGTGACACTGCTAATCAGGGCTTAACTGTTGGTTTCCTTAGGCTGGCAACTTTACTGCCTGAATTTGTGTCAGTTTCTTGCTTGATGATGACAAGTAGAAAGATTACCGCTTATTTTGCGGTGCCAACATTGCTTGAGCGCACACTCATTGTATGCGTGCTAGTTGAGGAAAGAATAAACTCGGTTCTTCACAACCGAAACAAGCATATGCGTTTTTTTGGTGAGTTTTCCCATACGCACCCCTATATTTTTAGAGCAAGCTTGAAGCATTAGTAGTAAACGTATGTGTCGGTCCTGTACAAAGATATTAGAGATATTGGGAAGAATGTTACTGCATTACCCGCGACAAAGTGAACAATGACCGTGATTTTCTATTTTCAAACTTACAGTAATTGAAAGAGGTGTGCTCAAAAGCAGATTATTGTGGGCTGCTGTGAACGAATACCCCAATTATGTGGTAAACTAAAGCATACGCATTTCACCCATACTTAGTTTCAGTCTGAAAAGCCTCAGCACGCCAGAACTAATGTGGCCTGATGGTGGTCCTTATTGGCTTGTTAAATGTGATTACTATATATAAAAGGCTGAATATCCCATGTATACAGATTAACCTAGTTAATTTATACCGTGTATTATTCATGTGAACACTGTTTTGGTGATGTCGGCACAGTTTGGAAAGGACGGTCAAGGATTTCTGTGACTTGTGAGTACAACAGTGTTGCGGCGGTGGGACTGCCTGATAGTTATGTGGAAAATCATTATCCCGACTGGGCGTTGTATGGATTTATCCTGGGACAAAGATAATTAGTGGTTTCGAGGGATTCGTATCCTTATACAAACGCAGTGTAAGAATACGTGTTTCGCAGGTGAGGTTCATAAGATAAACCAACACGTAGACACACAAGAACACAGCTCAGAATTCGCAGGCACGTAATCTCCCAGTAAAGGTTGCCGAAATGCAACACAGATCGTATTTCTTCATCCACTCTCTCGATATAGACAAGCTGGTGGACGCTGAATCGGTCATGTGACAGTAGTGTGGCTGTCGGCTAATTAGGAGCAAGGGCAAGGAAAGATGTCATGGTTGATGTCCATACACATTCTATCAGAGGAGTGAGCAACGTCGGATTACTTAGTCGAGAAAACCAGAATTTATGCGGAGGAAATAACACGATATTTCAGTCACATGAGCATCGACCGTGAACAGGCAACAAGACCAGCAGATAAGGGACTAACTGACCGTTAAGACTAGCCAGAGATGGCTAGGGACAAAGAAAGAACTCTGGGAATTCTGAGTAGCTTCATAAAAAGCCTGTATGTGAATATTCATGTTCTCCCAAAACCATGTTGTATTTCATCACCTAGGGACATGGTAACCATTGAGGTCGTAATCCCAAAGCTCCACTCTCTCGTTAGTGATGACCCAAACCGGAGATGTCAATTGTGGACCCTAAAATGAGATCGAGAAAGCTAGTTGCTGACAGTGGAACAAACTTAGATTTGAAGGCGTTGTAAAAGTCATCGCAGCCGTGGCACTTCCATAAATTTCCAATGAGTACCTTTCGAAAAGACCCACCACATTCTAGTTTCATTCCTGTTAGAGCTCGTTAATAGCACATGCAGGTTTAGCGCAGCTCCGTAGATTTTAGATGGATTAAAGTTTGAACGCAGTAGTTTACGTCCGTTGTATTCTTCCAAACAATGACAAGGCGAACTTCTCCGTACTACACGTTTTTCGTTGACAACATTTCCCAGCAATTACAGTTTAACTCTCTATATTTCGTGATCTCTTGATTTTTAATTTGAACAACACTCACATTCGATCGCAGCCCTCGTATTCAGATAAACTCATCTGTCAGCCTCTTTCGAAAAGGAGCACTAGACTCGAGCTCTGCTCACCTTAGAGCTCATCAGTAGTGCATATCTTTGCCACGACCAAGAGTTGAACTGCGACCACGCTTTCATGAGGTAACCGTGTTGACCACTGCGCTACGGACCTCATATTAAGCATGATCGAATTGCCAAATCTGAATGCTCAACCGCTTTCACTTGTGATTAGTGACCAGGTTGCCCGATCATCTCGAGAGGAGACACAATAACTGTCCTGCCAACTCCAATCAATAACTGATTTATTGTTTATTTCTGGCATAACATAGTAGCTGAACAGATAGATCAGATGCAATGTATCACAGCGACCACTTTAACATTCCTTGGTTTTCTTTACAGTTTATCCGATTTGTGTGTGCCCCTTATCACAGTGTTTGGATTTTACTAAATGAAAGTCATTCGAAACAACAGTGACAGTTTGTCATTCTGGTATTACGGTTTTCCCAACTGGGTATTTCAGTCGGATTGTTTTTTTATAGCGCTGCTCAATAACATTCCTTGTTTGAACCCATTCTGTGTTCGGTATCGATCTTGTTCCATAGAGGCATTCACATCCGCTGTATTTTTCACAATAGTGCGTGCAATAGGCCTTTTTTCTAAAAGTAATCTTACCTCTTAATGAACCAGAATGTTCCAACCTCTTTCAAAACAGCAACCATTTCAACGAACAGCATCTTATTCGGGACTCTCATAAATATTACGCTGTTTGTGGGGTCGTGGTAACTCCGTTTGCCAAATCCAAGTATTCGGTTAGAAACATTGGCACTGTGATTTTGTTGTACGTTTCTCCCTTCTGTTCTGTTATCGTGACCATCGAGTGAGTGCAAAGTAATCTGCATAACTTATTCTGTGAAGTTTCTGCCAAAAACAGTCTTAAATAACATGCAAAGCGGATATCTTCTTGCGTTTCTGAGCCCACGAGTACACTCCAGTATAGTGAACGGGCAACAGATTCCATCATATTAAAGGACTGGCAACCGTTTTTGAAGGATATGCTTACAGAAAGACAGTGTTGCTACGGGTAGTTTGCTAAGCCCAACACCAGAAAACATTTTGTTAGGAATGATTGAGCGGTAAGTCCTGGATTATATAGCCAAATTGTTACGGTGCAAACGATACGTTGATGATATTTCAATTTTTACTTATGTTGCTTATTTCGAATTATTTTTCAACTCTTTTGATAGTATTCAACCCAACCTATCTTTGTTTCACGAAGTTGAGTCGGACGACAGTTTACCTCTTGCGGATGTTCTCAATACCAGACGTGCGGATGGCAATTTACAGCACTCAGTCAGGCACAAATCGAGATGGAGGTGATCCATATCTTATCCTTGTCACTCAGAAGTGATCACCTAGCCAGCGATATGAGGCAAAAACGAAGTCTGCTCTGGCTCAAACGTATAGGGCTGTGCAGATGCGCTTGGTTGAAACTGCCAGGCGACTAGTTCCGAGCACTCGTGACAGCAGTTTGTGTACCAGTTCAGTTGCGATTTCAATGACGCTTACATAGGCAGAACAGATCGAGAATTATCAAACAGAGTCTTCGAACACATCCTAAAAGAGTTGAAAAAACTGATGACAGATCAGCTCCAACTGAACTGACTGCTCGGAATCCAAAGTCATCGGCTGCTGAACACATCTTGGCAGCGGATAATCAAGTTGATCCAGTAAACTCATTCAAAGCACTGTTGCGCAATCGAAACTCAAAGTTGTTGGCTTTTTGCGAGGCGACGCTTATCCGAACTTACCACCCGACGTTATGTGTACAAAAGTGGTTGAGGAAACAAGTCGGTCTTGATTGCCTTGCTGTGTTTTTGAGCGTGTCTAGTCCCCGTTCTTATCTGTAAGATATATATATATATAACTGGCGTGCTTTAATTTTGTGACCGACGAACATTAACGTGGTGCAATGTATGTCTTCCTTCTGGTTTGACGAGGCTTGAAATTGTCCACGAACTGTATTTTCATGAATGAAAAGGCACAAAAACACTGAACCACTTAGGAAGAATTTGTGAAACTCTTCGCACTGAGTTGGCTTCCAATATGCTCGCCTCCAATATCCGCCAAACGTACAGGTCAGTCATCCATATCTTAACAGGTGTGACAGTTTTTGAAAATGTCCAGAGATTGCCACTCGAAAAAAATTTTACCCACAAAAAATCGGCATCAGAAAAACTGGCAGTTCAGGCAGGATCGATTGGCGCACCTACCCCTGAATTAGCTTGAATGTTCAAGAGGTAACTCTATTAAAGAGTAGTGAAACAGGCGGGTTATGTTGCAGGCAACTTCGCTTTGCACATAGGATCAGCTCACAGTGGAACACTTCATCCAACTCCGAGGTCATGACTGAACCTTCTGAGAGTTTTAACAAATTACTTGGTCAGCATATACGTGAGCGTCAACCGACACTAAAAGTTACCTAGTCGTTATACCGATCCAGTCTCACAGATCACTAATCTCGCGTGCTTGAACGAATGCTGTTTTTAGGTGTTTCAGCGTTCGCTGGTTAAATGAGTGTAGCCACATACATCAATGAGTTTAAATTTGTTTCACTTCCATTCATTTTTTTACACTTAAAACCCTTCAACACTATTTTAGCGACAACTACAAAGAAAGGCACGCTTAAGCGAGGATTTCTCTCCCTCCCGAAACAATCTACAAACCTACCCAAGAGTGACCGCTTGCATAGAACTGAAAAGCATGTCCAGGTGCATCACTGTCTGCAATGGAATCGGACCCATCAATCATCGGTACTTACCAAGGCGACCAAAACCGCCCATCAGTACTTCAGTTGTTCCGTCAAGGTCTGTCGAGTTCACCTGCTGAAAACGCTTTGTTGTTTCATCAGTAATGATCACCTAGTCCAACAAGACCACGTTTTTATACATTAACTGGATGTCACCCTCTGAGTGATGGCTGCTGTCTGTCTTACAGGAAAAACCTTGCCTTGTAGACAGACTGGAAAGTAACCAAAAATGCGTTACATTCCAGATCGTTGTTTCTCAACCAAATAATTACGTGAAAGTTGTTTTCTCCCTGTGTTAAGCAATGAGCTTGCTAGAACAAAATTGTCAGGGCTTCAATGATACAGAAAGCACGTGGCACAATTTTCAAAGCCAGTAAGTGTAGCTGTGGTCGTGCGCCGCACAAATGTGCTAACGATCATTGAGAACAATCGTTCGTGATCCGTGGTTAAAATACCTATTTTGCGAATGCTATACTGTTTGCTGAGCACTGGGTAGAACCAATAGTTTCAAACCCTCGAACTGAATGCTCGTCAGTGTGTGCGTCATGTGTGTGTCAAGGCCGCCTCTGTGTCCAACACACGTGCCAAGACTTAAGGTGCATTTTGATTGGTCGCAGCTTCAAAGCCTAAGACTCATTCGTCCACGCACCTAAAATGACGCTACCGCCTGTAAATGCGACATTATGGCACGTACTCCTACTGAGTCACGTGTTCTCCCAACCGCTGTTATCGCTTGTAAGGCTTGCTGTTGATTGCACCTGATATGATATAAAACACTCGTAATGCGACAACCACGCAGAAAAATTTCTGCGTTGGCCTGAACCTATACTGTAACTGCTGCCTTATAAGTGGAGATTTACACACTGCACCGCCACAGTTTAAATATTTTAGTCTGTCTTATCCGATCCGTATTCAAATTTAGGTGCGGCAAACAATGAACCACTGTTCACTATGAACGGTTATAAGTTCTACGAGAAGTGTTCGTATTGCACACAATGTTCGTCTATAATACAAACGTCAGTTGTAAGAATTACTTTCGTAATTCGAAGGAGACATGTAGTTGATATCCGACTCTCTTTTTGGTCGAAATAATTTGATATAAACATTTAGTTTCGCCGATTATGTAGTTTCTTTTTTCAGCAGTCTATCGGGAATTCAGGGATGTGCATTCTGGTCTAGACAGAATCGTCCGAATTTGAAAAACACCCTGTGGTTCACCTGTTTTGTTTGCACACTTCGTGTTGACTCGTCAGTATCAAATTTAAAATGAAACGGTTTTTCACGTCGAACAGTTAAAGAGGTTGGATGGGTAGTCACTCGGTGGGTTAAGAAAGGTCGCTAAGTCCAGAGCAGTCATTATGTAGAACATGAGGTAATTATTGTTTCGGCGAAATTGTACATATGAAAACTTAATACATAAACCACAGAGTCGACATACCTCTTTGCAGGTTTTAACCCCAAATCACTGAAGAACTTTTCTAAGGTAACCACTCTAGTATTACTGGAGTCAAACGGTGCTCTCCATCAGGTAAAATATTGGCAAGGCATTACACAAGTATAAGGCTGGACGCAAGAGTAGTGAGGTAGTATGATAAGCAAATTTGTCGGTACAGATTTGATAGACGCTCGTTAAACTGCACATCGTTTGGGTGTCAGGTTGTTTCACTATGTTTCTTGTGGACACGTGGTTACACACACATCATGGCCGGGAATGTGAGATTTCTTTTGTTCTTTGTCACAATACCACTTGGTCCACTTTTTGGGTGACTGATTGCCATGGCTGGTAATGGGGTTAATAACAGTTGCGAAGTTAACTAGTCACACTCGTAGAGTAAATTTGACATGGAGAAAATTGTATCGTACGCGCCACCTGGTTCAACGTTGGAATTATCCACGTTATATGGTAACGCATCACTTCTTGAGTTAGCTCCAGCTGTGCGACGGTTGCGACCACTCGAGGTAGTCAGGACAACATGAACACCAGGCGACGCTCAGTAGAAACAATAATTACCTCATGTTCCACATAATGACTGCTCTGGATTAGCGACCTTTCTTAACCCACCGAGTTACTATCCATCCAACCCCTTTAACTGTTCGACGTGAAAAACCGTTCCATTTTAAGCTTGATACTGACGAGTCAACACGAAGTGTTCGCATCTACCAGTTTCGGTGTTGTAACTTCTTTTTCCAAACCTATGGAAGAAACAAACCGTTCTAACTTTTACAGAATGGTTAAACGTTCTCAAAGTGACCAAGCCGCTGAATGTTAAACACGAAATTCGAAGTTCTGCGACTTCAAATAGGCCAATTCAGACAGAAATGTACGTGACTGAAAGTAGGTCATATATCAAGATTTTGTTATAGCCAAGTTGCTGTTTTTAGTGTTCTCCAAACGTTAATCGAAAACCAAAAATATTCTTGCGCCGAATAATACGTTAATTTAGTGACTTGTTTTAAATCGTGCTGACTATGGAAGCGGAGCTTTCGTTTACCCGATTCTTTTTCAATGTACAGAACAGTTGGCCTGTATGGAGGGTTACTGTTAGCACAATGATTTTCTTTGTCTGTTGAGTGTAAAATTTACTGTAACTTTAAACATATGGTTAATCAAAATCAGGTATTAATTTCAGCTGGGTCAGGTCTCGCGCTAATTAGGTATGCCCACTGTGTTCGGGTCCAACATGATCTTACAAAATAACAACTCATACGTGCACAAATTTGTGATATGTGCTGGATTTCAGGTCTTCTTTACGGACTCTGTATTCAACATCACAATGGCCACGTCAAAACTAGAATTACGTCGTGCGTTTGTGGATGGCTACGGAAATTCTGACGCTGCACAACTGCACATCTACCTGTCAACACATGCATGTTTACATATCAAGCTGTGAGGCACAGATTTGTCTGTGGGATGCAGACAGAGAATAGGTGACACCCTACATATATGAGTAGACCAATGAAACTGCCGTCCAAAAGTGCTGCACGACCTGCATGGCGAAGGTTAAGAAATTTGTCAGTTTCTTTGTGTGACGGGTGGGTTCAGTGTGTAGGCCTCGTCTCGTCCTCTCATGGAGTCCATCACCTGTAATCCGACTAGTCTAAGGGACGCTCACTGTCCCAGTCCGCATGCGCGCCTCCACACATTCACCGGCTCGAAGGCTCTCTTCCACACTCCAGTGCACGCACACACGCAGTCACCGTCTCCACACTCAGCCAACGGGAACCCTTCGACTTCATGTGATTCGATGCGGTCGATACGTTGGCATGCATGACGCGGTTGAATCCGATTCGGAACTGAGGACGTCGGAGCCGTGCTTAGCAGGTCACTGTCCAGGCGAGCACCACTGCAATAAGCATGTACATTAATCTCAACAATAAAGATCCAAAACGATTAACTTGACCTTTACGCTGTTCATCGTTGAGATGTCGTTAATTATTAGTGGGTACTCAAACTATCACGGTTAAGATTTCCACTACAGGTGTTTACCAGTATTCAAGAATCCAGGTTCGGAGAATATCATCAATGTGCGTCAGATTCCAGTCAAAGATCGCGCTATTTTAACATTATATCTACCTAACAAACTTGTCAGGTATGAAATAAATCGATCATTCATAAACTAACACATATCTAGCGACAAACCAGATGCGAATGCAACGAACACTTGAATACAGGGCTTTTTAACAGTATCACGGTACTTACAGTAACATGAGTGAATCCAGCTTATAAGTGGTCACTACCACTCGTTCGTATGTTCACCGGAAGAATCTCAGGTACACATCATGCTATGTGAATAGCACGATC
Source organism: Paragonimus westermani (assembly GCA_008508345.1). Lineage (NCBI taxonomy): Eukaryota > Metazoa > Platyhelminthes > Trematoda > Plagiorchiida > Troglotrematidae > Paragonimus > Paragonimus westermani. The sequence continues at coordinate 14,942 of QNGE01004845.1, read as the reverse complement.
AGAGATCTCGAGGGAGGTAGTTGATTCATGACGTACTTTCACCGTGTTTCCCAAGAACGCTAAATTATGTAAATCAGTGCGAATGTTCCGATTCAAGTGGATCCAAGTGTGAAAATGCCAATCCGTTATTGAATTAACGTCAGTGAAAGTTGTAGTTGTAACGATCCAGCAGCTGTATATAAAAAAACATTGAAAACTTCTTCGAAGGCTGCTTGTACGAGCCATTTCGTTATGCGACTTGCACTCCATCGCATGAGCCTTCAGGCCATCCAAAATATTTTCTTCTGTTTATATCTATTTGAAAAAAACATAAACTGATCCGTTACATGAAACAGTAAGTTTTCACTGTGACATACTCTTGTGAACTAATTATACGGCCCCCATGATTCCACTGATGTGGCGAACTCAAATAGTGCTAAAGACGTCTGAATATATTTCCAGTTAGAAATCGGAATAAATGCTTAGTCACTGTTGTACTATTTACTTATGACAATTAACGAGGAACAGCCTGATTTGTAGAACAGGTTTTGAAGTGACAACAAACCAGAGACGCAAAAGATGCTGGTTTTTCCTTAAGTCTTAGCTAAATTAATATGATGACGGCTCGGTTGTTTCACTTTTGTTCGAATTTTCTTCGAGACACGCGAAATAATGTGCTCAATAAACATTTCAGATGCTACTATTTAAAAGTAGCGAGTGGGATCAAAGTACGCATTCATTATAAGCTAGAAGAAGGTCAATGGACGTACTGTTTCCTAAGTGTCATTGTCGCACATAGTGGGATAAAAAGTTGATATTAGTGGATAGCATTGCTTACATAGAGTCAACTCGACAGGACGGTTAATGGTCCACGACGCTTCCGAACACAGCGAAGAAAATCAAGTCTTTCTGATTTTGTTGAGTATTGGTGTTATACATGACAGCCGCGATGATTGTTGAGCTATTCGTTACCTTGCTGAAGTTATCATTCAGCCTGCAAAAATTTCATCATCAAACTAGACAATGTCATCGTTGGGTAAACGTTTGCGTGTGAAAGTTGGTCGAGCTTGGTGGACGCGTGTCGTTGTGTACAAATGACATTGACCAGTTGACCTGCTTGCCGATTACTTTTCAGCCGCCGAACAAAACACCGATTGGTCAATTTCCGTTAACCTCACAATCATGGCTTGAATTTTGAGTAGTCATTTTCATCAGTTTTTGACATTTTCATCTGGAACTTGATTTGGTGATGTAACACCCTGACCTGAAATCTGATTGGCTGATCCTCGTCTTTCTATTGGGTATGACAGTGTCGTTTTTTGAACTTCAGTTCGATTTGTTTTACACTGCTCACACCAGATCGCTGACCCGATTCGCTCAGGTTACTCCTTTCGGTTGTGCCGGTCTGTAGGACTTACCCAGTTCACATTTTCTTATTTATTTGTTGTAATTTGCAAATAGGTTCTGTTGGGTTAGTTAACAGATTGGTGAACACCTGTCCACAAGATAATCGGAAAATTACTCCGCGTGTTTTGTAATTTATCCAAAGAACTGTTTCTTTTGTGACCGGTTCGAATGATTGTTCGGTTTGACCTTTCAAAAACAGTACTCAATGTCTGCTGTGGGTCAGTTCGTGCCGTGTATTTCTGCAAACTAATTTTGTCTTGTATACCAAACGCAAAGTTTGCCACATTGAATGTGTTTCGTATAACGATTCTCATATCGGCAAGTATGAGTCTTCTTCTAGTTTCGAGATTAATTAACCTAAGTTTACTATTGTTTTTTGTGTCAATCTGATGCGATTTGGTCGCAAAAGTTTAACAGGCATTTTTGATATTACTTTAATACATGGTAAAACATTTCATTTGGTTAGGTGGTTACCAATAATTTGGGCTTCTCTGTTTATGTAGAGCACTCCTCATGGCGGAATTTTTGCTAATTCATTGTGAACGAATACCCTATACAGGGGAATGTCCTCCTTACTCCAAAACTCTACGTTGCTGCAATTTTTTTCAGCTCTTTTAAACAGAGTTCTTATAGTATTCTTCTTAAGACACGTTTGTTGGGGCTGTAATTAGCATGTGTATCGTCACCGTAATCCGAGGTCTTGGCGAACAACCGGGTCTATTCCAATACGTGATTCCCTAGTATTTTATCTCTGCTCTCAATACCCCCTTTCTGTGTATCTGCATTTACTTTAGATCTTTTAACCCGATTATTCTGCGTTGATTCTTATTCCGAATTAGCAAAACTTTCCCGCTCGAAGTGTCCCATAGATTCAGTTGCTTATAATGGTTTCTGGTGTGGTCTCCAACAAGAGCGAGTCCCGGTGACATATTTGAGTCTGTTGAGGTAGTCGCATGCTGGATGTGTGGACAAGAATGCGCTTTGAATTAAACGCTTCAACTGTTGTCTGTTGCGTTCTCCCGGTCTCCTACCCCTGTTTATTTCTGTCATGAGCGACATCCCGGAATACCTTCGTGGAACAGAATATTTCCGAGGTACTAAACAAGTTGGTGTGAACCGTTCAGATGACGGTGATGTTTCGCTTACTTGGCAATGATAAGCAGGCTACCATTGATCAGTTGAGTAAATTGGGAGGTGTGTTTAAGCTTCAATTTGCACCTTCAATAAGGAAGGGCTTCTTAGAGAATGTGGTGTTCCAACGCTTATCCTTATCACTGCAGGCACTCAACAAGAGATGATGGACCATTCAGTCTACTCGAGAAGCACCATTTGATCCTGGCAGTCTATGACCACAGTGTGATGTCATTAGCTGAGTACACATAGCGCTTTTGTTGCGGTTGGGTTTACATTGTTGGTGGTGGTCAATATGTTTATACAAAATGGCTTGTTCGCTTATACTTCCTTTACTAGCCGTCGATAGCCCAGTCAAATTAAATCAATAGGTTATTGCTTTCTTAGTAAGTGAGCTTGAGACCTGTAACATGATTTGCTCCATAATACGTGCCAAACATCAAAAATGCATAGATTGTGTCATCATCTCCTGTTGATTACTGAATTGTTTAACGGATTCTTACTGGATGTTTCTGATTGTTTCGCTTTTTGTACTTAACCCTTATTTATATAATTCACTCTTGTCTAGTCAAACGAACACACTCAGTCGTACGTCATACGTAACTTATTTCAAATTCACTCCACAATACTCTCGTTTTGTTCATTTGTCACGTAGGACGTGCCTTCGTAATTTTTTCCGATTCATCAAAAGACCGAGGAGGTGACTTGGCAACTCCATTAACCAATCTTTGTTTAGAGTTAAGCAATCAAGTCACATAATTGCAGTACAATTCTGCTACTGACAAGGAATGTCATAGCTAAGGTATGCACCTGTTTGTTTTGCAACTTTGACAGCTTGCTTAGTAGTGTGATAAAATCTTCGATGACATCTTGCCTGGAATCCATTGATCGCTGTTCTTACAGAAAAATTGAAGAAGATTCCGTAGTTACTGATGGCCCCACTGGTGGTTCACCTCTCAGTCGACAGTTTCTCGAATTAACGCTGCAGGAATCGTCTTGTTTAGAATGGCAAAATTGCACAGACAGCCCAAGAAGTCATCGTGGGCTGGGAATTTCTGGTACCACTAAATAAACGGCTCTTTTTGGGTCGTCTAAATGCAAAAGATTTCCTTATAACTGCCAAGTGTATGGACATGTACTCATTAAGGACGGCGGTAATCTGTATACTGCTGAATCCAAGTGACCTCCAGCGCCCGTAAGAAATCAAACCATCACTGAATGATGGTGTGTAACACAACCGCGCTTAAAGTCACTCAGTAACATGTGTTGGGAACAGACAATTTTGCTCCCCATAAAACGGTTTCAGTTGATCGGTTTCAGTGGCACGCCTTCAAAACGTTTGCCATATCTTGCATTTTTTGCACTTCCTCAATGTAGTCAGAACAAACGCCGTCGTGAAGAACCCATGGGCCAGTGTAAGCTTATGATGAAAGTCGTGCCAACTTCTCCTGGTTGGATTCCCAGCCGGAGCCCATATTATTTACCCTGTTGACTACAGAAACTGGAAAACATACCGCAAGCAGCATGGTCTTCCGTACTATGTTAGCTGTATACAGCAGCCGAGCAAGCTTCAAGAATGAATACGGCAATTCCTCGACAACTGGGGCAAATCTTTTAGAAGCGCAGGAAGCGCAAATGTGTAAAGTGGTCGCTGTAGTCCTTCGCACTCTTCCTTCGATAATCCCTCTCACTATTCACCCTTACTAACAGTTTTCGTTTTCTGGTATTGACAGCACACTCACCACGTTCTCGATCTTGATTAATAACAAAACGTCCAAACATCGGAGCTTATCAACGAATGCCCAGTGAGCTGCGTTTCTAGTTTTACTACAGTCATTTGGGAGCAGGAAATGTTCGGTAGATAGGAACTTTACCGTAATTCATCCTTTGATCCCAACTGAACAGAGCGTATAGCAACATTATGCCCTGTCGTCTACCACTCGATACAGGAGGGAAGTACTGTAAAACTGGCAATCAGCATTATTTCGACTGTGTTTGGAGTAAATCAAGTCAGCAGAAGAAAACAATGTTCACGGAATTTCCCCTGCATGTGTCTAGGAAAACTGACTAACCTAGATTTGTATCCGGCTGCAGAAATCATACAACGTATGATTACACTTCAAAAGTTTAAATTATTAGTCAAAATGATAAAGTATCACCCGATTCGATCAGATGACATCTTATCACTGCCTGTAAGTTTCGACATTCTAATATCGGGATCAGTTCCTTCTTTGATAAGACACCGAGCTGCATGGTTGCTTTTTGCTGTTCACTCAAATTAATGCAACCATTCGCTCAGGAAGAACATAAACGTATCATTTTGCATATTCGATATGGGCTTAACAAAGGCAATTCGTTGAACTTCAATCACTCTCCTGTGCTGAGCTACCCAATCGAGAAAAATCAGGACAGGAATCTCGACGGTAATGAGCAATCTCAACCTATTACGAAAACGACACTTTTTGTAGGAGAACAACAGTGTTTACGAGTGCTATTAAGCAACAGGCATCCTCACATTTTGATTGACCGGTTTGATGTCATATTGTTCCACGACCTTGCATCCAGAATCTCGGCTGTTTGAATCGGATACGCATTCAACAGCAACTAATCGCCGTCTGTGATCGGTTGACGCCAGTCTGACTATAATTCCGTCTGTAGCAGCTTATCCGCGAACACTGATTGGCTGAACCTCCCGCAATCAAGAAACCGTTCCAGTTCAAACACATCACACTCACGAGGTAGTAGCGGAAGTTCACTGTCTACTTTAACTGGGTTGCCAAATCCAAACATCCTGGGTTTTGTTGTCGATTAAGACAGTAGCGTTTGATCATAACTAGTCGCCCATCATGTAACTACGGTTACGTTGTTTCAGAACTTCGAAGGAGTTTCCAAGAGGTGTGTTAAAGTTATTTTGAAGGAATGTGACATGCGATATTCCGTTCAAAGTACACTCAAGTATGTTTGATGCAGCACCACTAGAATATTGCATCTCGTCAAAAGTAGCTGTTCCACCCTTTCCTTAGTACATTTTGTACACTGCCTGCGGCTTCGTAACTTCAAAATGAAGTACCTTAAAATTAGTCTCTCAAAATGTTTCCACTCGCAGTACGGATACTTTTCTGCATTTTTTAAGACGCACACTGTTCTATAAGACAGCACTAAAATTGTGGCCCAAGTGTTAGTCTGATATTGTACCGGTTGGGACTGGCCATTCAAGTTCAGAGGCGTCCAGTGAATGGTTGCTTTATCCATTTCATCTTACTTCAAGATTTACATTTGTGCAGAGTGCCCAAAGTTACCTGATTTCGGTTGGATTGGTCCACCATAGCTGGTCACTTCAGAGGTTTTACACAATGAGCGTTGGGTTTATTTACGATTCGCTCAGGATCATGTGCCTACCGACCAGCTGGCAAGTCAGCAGATATTCTTCAATAGGGAGAAAGTTGTACATTTAACAACCTCGCAAGAAATACACATCACAATCTGCAGTGGACAAATCCAACACCAAGATTGGATAACGACGACTGAGTATTCTGAATGCTGGTGTTCTTGAAAAAAAGTGCCACTAAAGAGTGAAACAAACTTCAGCAAGTTCAACGGAAATAAATTTTAGCCGGTCGCGCGGATGTGTGAAACACACTAAAAGACCTATTGTTACAGGTGTTTTTCTTAAAACAAGAAAGACAGTGGACCTTTTCAAGAATATAAACGAAGGAGTTTTAACCACGTAAGCAGTGGTTTTGGAGCTATGGGGTCCGCATCAGGTTGAAGTTATATAAGGTTAGCATATTCATCTACTTAGTTTTTTAGCAGGTTGTGGAAAAAAATGGAAATACAGCACAGTGCAGATCATGGTATCCAGGTTGTCCAATCTCCTGCCTCATTATAACAGCGCGCTCTCCCCACATGGCGATGATGAAATTTAGCGGATGGCCACGGCTTTTGCAAACTCGGCATTCACGTTTGTGTTAGGTGTCAACACGATTGAAATATTTTCTCTGTTTCGGCCTTTACCAAGCGGAGATGCTGTTTTTGAGTAGCAGGGGCTGATGCTGATTTTGGATGTCTTGAAAGACGTTTGAAAGAACTACAGCCTGTGATAACCAATGGTGCCGTTTATACTGCTGTACGGCAGTCAAATCTGGTTGTTGTATCAGTGGAATTCGCGTCATTTGAGGGGTTTCTTTCTGTACTGTCTAAGATGCACGAATACTGAGGTACTGCAGTGAGCAGACATGGACGGAGTGGAGGTCATGCTGAAGCTAAATCAGCTTCGTTGGCTAAGTCACGTTCTTCGGATGAGCGATGACCGTATTCCCAAGCAGGTGCTGTACGGACAAGTGAAATCAGGCACTAATTTTAGATGTTGGGAATAATTGGCATTAAACCGGACGGTCTGGAAAAGTATTACCCGGACGAACTTTCGCAAGCTCAGTGGACAATTATTGCACAGCCGAAAACGGAAGCATGTAGTGCACGCGGGAACCTTCGGTGCCATAAGTCGTGGTGACATGGTTATATATTTTTCCTGTGTGTGGCCGCGAATGATCTGGCCATCTGGGATTAGTAGATCATCAATCTACTCATGGTACACCGTCGGCCAATACACAATGAGTACTCTGGGGTCAAGCACGTTATATCAGTTATATCCTTTTTTCTTGTTCGCATCGACCAACGACTACCGTCGTTTAGAACTCGCCGGCTCCTCTTTTTGGAAATCTGGATGCCTGTGGCCTTCTGCCCTTCGTTTTCTTCAGTCCGTTGGATTAATATAGGGTGAATTCATTGTCTGTTTTATTCCAGTCCTAACTTTAACCTTATTCACTCTGTATATATTGCATTCAGTGTATTAACATGTAACCTTATACTGGAATGCTTCTTGCACAATATTTTCAATGTTCTCTTTCCCAGTTTCGATCTCATCACTAGAGCCTCTCTCCGTTCAGTTTCCGAGTGATAAAGGTTTCATTTTCGTGCTAGCTCATCAGTTACCTAACCAGCATAGGCTGGCTGGACACAGACCTTAATAACATGCCCCCTTGGTCTTATTCCTTCGGATTTACGCTAGGTACGTGCAGTGAGAGTGAAACAGCAGGCGGTGTAGCGCGTACCACCTGTGGTGAGTATCATGCGCATGAGTCGTTCGGCTTCCGTCGCAGTGGCAGGTTAATGCGAAACGTGCCATCAACCATGTTGAAATATCCCTTCCAATGACGCTCTAATAGTTTGAGATATACAACCAAACCAGCATACAGTGGCGTCGTATCTTACACTTCGGAAAATTGCATTGAAGTTGAACATCACTCACATTCGATCACAAAGTTCGCATTCACATAAGATTTCCAGCTAGCTTTTCTCAAAAAGGAGCACTAGACTCGAGCTTTGCTCTCATTAGAGCTCATCAGTAATGCATATCCTTGCCACGACCGAGATTTAAACTCCGGCCACGCTTTCATGAGGCAACCACGATGACTAATGTCCCACTGACCTCACATTAAGCACGATCGAATTGCCAAATCTGAACGCTCAACCGCTTTCGCTTATGATGACTGATCAGGTTTCCCGATCATCTCTGGAGGAGACACAGTAACTGTCCTGTTAACTCCACTCGACAACTCCACGGTTAGAACTTCTGAGACAGCCCAAAATCTCCGATCTCATTAGGCCTGCTACGGTGATATTTTGGATTACTGGCGAGTAGTCGGGGATTTGGTTAAGTTCCAGTTGAAAGTCGCTCATATTTGATCTCAGCTTTCGCATTCAGATAGAGTTTCCAGTCAGCTACTTTCGAAAAGAAGTGTAGTGGTCAACACGATTACCTCATGAAAGCGTGGCCGGAGTTCAAGTCCCGGTCGTGGCAAGGATGTGCACTACTGACGAGCTCTAATGAGAGCGGAACTCGAGTCTAATGCTTGTTTTCGAAACAGACTGTCTGCAAAGCCTGAATACGAAGGCTGCGATCGAATGTGAGTGATGTTCAACTTGAAATTAGCCGAATCCCCGACTACTCATCATTAGTCGTATTGAAATTTTTGATATCAGATTGATAGTTTTTCTGTGAACAAACGTCTCGGTTCAATCCTCAGATAAAAGCACTGTGTAGTTTCGCAAACTCAAGTCGGAAAGTTGTTATTGGGATAGGTTTGGGAGAGGTCAAATTAGAGTTCAAGAGTTATGTTTTCAATTAACTAAACATCCTGAAAGCTGTACACTTTATCGTGTATGCATAGCGGATGCTATCGTCGGAAATAACAGTCAGTGCGTTTGTCAACATAGGTTTCATATACGAGCCTACAGTGAATTTAAATGACTAAACAGAATACGGTTTGAATGCAAATTTTCATGACTCTGTGCACTGTGATATTGTGTACCAGAAAGGAGTAAAAAAAAGTGGACTCTGACGTTGATAAAGTTGGCTAGTGTGTGTATTTGCCGCCTTATTTTAATTTCACAGTATTAACAATGTCAACCGCTATCGCACGTAGAACGGGAAACGATGAACGGTAAAAGTAAAGAAGAATGTTAGAATTTAAGGAAAATAAAAACGTTTCCCTCTGGACAATTTAAATGAGACGAATCAACAGTTGAAGTTATTGACCTTCGTTGAATCCAATCTGCTGGACTGTAGTATTGAGCTCAGTAACCAAAGTGCGAAGTGGGCGTGCTCAGTGAGAAAGAAGTTAAACAGTGTGGAATGTATGATTCTTTGGAAAATAGGTTTGTTATTCCCAAACGGTTGCTTGTAAAAACACAACAATGGAAATCCAGGCCGTTATACTCACGTAGGTTCTAAAAACAACGAACTGTACAGGTGAATCTTCTAAGTTCGGAACACGTACTCACGTTTGCAGGAAGTTTTTTTAGTTCTCCTAAGTGTCTACGTGTTTGTGTAGCTGCAAGATCAATACGGATTTATTGCGACTGCTCAGATGTAGGTAATAAACAGATTGGGAATAACACAACGTTTCGAGCAAGTTGTAATACTCTACGTTTCAACCACCTCTGGTGGCCTTCCTCAGGAGTGTTGTAATCAAAATCCTAAATAATGTTTACGGTCCACATGGTGCCTAGATATCAAGAGGCATTGGCCCATGCATGTTAGATTTTGAGTAGTTAACAATCTCGGAACCACTTTCAAAAAATGGACCGGCCATGCCCAGTGGTCTTCACAGTCTGGCCCGACGTTTGGTCTGGTATGACAAAGGAGAAAGGAGTGTGATAATCAGCTGAGCGAGCGAATTGGCTGGAGTTTTGGTCTACAGTGATATTCACAGGAAGCAAAATCTGGATACTACAAACCCTGTGCGGCGTTCTCGGCTTCATTACTTTTGGTATGCAAATCGATCGCAAATACAGAACCGTTATGCTCTCAGCATATATGTTCTTGATAAAACGAGAGAAAATTTACATATTGAAATAATCTTGCTGACATTTCAGATGAGCCGATCATTAGGGGAAAACCTAGGATCAGCAGGCAGTAGTCTCCGTTTTGTTGACTAACGTCTGTGATCTGGGATAAGTGTTCCATTGCAACCACACTTTAGCAGAACGCCTGAATGAGATGTGAAGTCAAGCTCTATGCGCTTTACCCAGTTGGCCGCTTTCTAAACCACAACTTCCATTGAGCTATACAAATTTATGAACAGTAATTGCATTCATGTACATCACTTGCAAAGTTGATAAACTGAGAGGAAAGAAGTGCTGCGTGTAACTGCTTGACAGCTGGCTACGCCTTGGCAATGACTAAAAATTCGAAGTGAACTAAACGAATGATGAAACTTCTGTGAAAAGATATGGAAGCTTTGAATTTGCCCACTCCTTATATCCGAGATCGGCTGTGTCAAAAACTCACAAATTTAGATGTGCACGATAGTGGAATCGAGGTTAGACAAAAACGTGTTTGATTGGAGTGGGATAGGCGGCTTATGAGAAGGTTAAGCGAGTTGTTACATGTCAAGGATACTACATGTTGGACTCTGAGTACACAGTTTAGACGTCGTCATCGTAAGGTGTGCAGACTATCGTTTTGGACCGCTGCTTTCAAATTCAGTTCAAGGAATTTATTTCGTTGTATGTCGCTTGTAAGACAGACTCTACCCCCAAAAGCCTTGGAACTTAATAGATCATGCAACGTGACACCTGGTAGTTCCCCGAGGGGGTCAGATTCATTAGTTTACGTTGAAAAAGAGATGGTTTCGATAACCTGTGTAGGCCAAGGACAAACACCATGTGTAAGTCATAACCGACAGTCAAACTTTGTCTTTGGTATTTGGGACAAACAGGTAATCATTACTTCAGGTTTTGGGTGAGGAACTCATTTAATTCTTTGATGGAGCGGGGCGACGAAAGCCGTGTTGTTACCTACGATGTGGAGGAGGGGTCTGAGGCAAAATTAAATTGCTAAGCTGTTAAATCCTGGGGCAGTCTAAGGCAAAATCAACGTTCTTCAGCTCCACAGCCAAGGATTAGGCCGAGACAAGATTGTGGGATGACAACTGAATGGCAAAACGTAGCCGGCAAGTTAAGAATAGTTTTACTCAACGGCGTTCATAGCAAAATCTTGCACATGAGACACAAAATGAGGTTCGTTCATAAGGAGACAATGAAGACCTCAAGGCTTCCTTGTGAAAGAAACCCAACATTGTGAGACTCGACTGGAACATTCTTCTCACTGCAAAACCTGTGGATAATGAAAGCACATGCATACATGTTTGCGAGTTGAACTGGACACCACTAACACCAGCCAGTTAGAATAGATGTCAGATGTTTCACCCAAATTCTTTGTAAAAGGTCACAAACAAAATAATTTCATATAATTGAAATATCCCCACAGTTGATCACAGCTGTCGCATTCGCATCTACTTTTTAGTATACTACTCTCGAAAAGATGTTCAATTCACACGAAAATACCAGAATCTCTTGTTAATAATCAGTAACCAAAGTAATTTCGCTGCACGCTTGTCGAGTTTAAACAGCTGACCTATTTGGGAGGCATTCTGTGTTAGCAAAGTCAAACCGACCAATCCAAATGCAGTCCGACTACCGCCTAATAGCAACGGTAAATGTGAGCACCGGTGATTCGAATAGTGTTCATTCAGGAAAAAATTGATCATAAGAAGCAAAGCTGTGCGCATGCCTTGTAGACCAGTGGTAAGTCTCTTGTCACTATTTGGACACGCGAGTAACCCATGCTAATGTGTTCCATTCCGGTTGATACAGAAACGTTGAGACCAAGCTTGCTTACTGCATGTTCTTCCTATATCGAAACCGAATTTATTCATGTGCCTCAAAAAATCTACAGACCCCACCGCAGTATGTAGTACATTCATTAAGTCCAGTGAGCAGTCAGTAGGGGTGGACGCAGCTATTCGGCTTTTAGGGCAATGCATCAGTCGTTTCGAATTTCCGGAACAAAATTGTCCAATCCTATGGATAAACCCACCAACGTTACTCATACTTCTTTATAGCCTCGAGATCCGAACGAGGAGCACACGTGGACCACTAAGGCAACTGAGTTGGAAACTAGATAGGACAACGCACCAGTGATGTTGAATGAAATAACGCATATTGATTTAGTAGAAGTTGAAACACGTTGGGTAAGACGTGGTCACAATACCAGATATGAGAGATGAACTTGTGTAAACAAGCCAACCCACTCAGGGTGAAGGTAAATTTTTCGGAGAAAATCCGAACAGTGTATACGTAAATATTCATAATCAATACATAATAAGCCTACTATTGAGGTGTTATCACCGGGACAAAGTTTGTGTCATAGGTATGAAATCAGACAACTATATTTCGAAGCCCAGGTTGAGACCGTTTTTTCCTGATTAGACGATCTTTCACCACAATCAGGTATTAACGTGAAAGTGTTTATGACTAGGTTGGTTTAAACTTGCTATCAGTACTTTATTCGGTAGAGAGTAGTTTAGAACTTACTGAATAGCTGGCACTTGTCCTCAGTTGAAACTCTAAAGCGAAACAACACTATTCAACTCTCAAAGCTTGATAAAGGTGCAGGGATTGTAATTCTTAACACAGTGGGTTAATTAAATGAAATGAAGTCACTCTCAGAAGACAAAACCAAATTTGTAAAGATATGTAACGAAAAATAATAGAACGTTGGTTATAAGGAGGTTTTTTAGATGGCAGAAACAAACCGAACTTACAGAATGAGGCACGTTCGGAAGAGTTGGAACACATTTTATGTACCTCGTAAAAACGGAACATATTTACGACCAATATTAGGCGTATATAAGTCCCTACATCATACAACTGCTAGACAGCTATCTGGGATGCTAGAGTCCGTAACATAAAAGTCAGCAATAAACAGTCTTCGAGATTCACTCCAGCTGGCTGAAGTTCCAGATGAGCTGAACGTGTTAGGGCAATGTTAATCCCACTTGCTGTATCATACTTATTCACGAATATCTTGCTGATGGAGACAACTGCGTCACTTTGTGCTTGTCTCAAAAGTAACTAAGCGGAAACGTGGTTGATAACAGAAGATATTTAATTGCTATGCCATCACACACATAACCTTCGGTTTTAATCTGCCGCTGGATTATTTCGGCAAAGGGAGGGAATAGAAAAGGGGTCACAATTAATGCTGTTGTTGGCAAAACGTTTTAGAGCAAAGCTTGATAGTATTGTGTTAGCAACACACAGTAAATAGTCTTCTCCTTAAAAACGACAGATAGACAACATTTTGTTTAGCAGATGAAGCAGTTCAGTTCAGCCCAAAACAGTATCCGTTTTAACCCAGAGCCTCAGACACCCCAAAGTATCTCATTTTTAGACGTCTTACTGCTGGGAGGATATGGTACAAATAAGAATGTGCCATAAGTTAACTTTGGGCGGTCAATATAGTCTTGTACCATTAGGACAGAAATTTAATCTCTTTCGTCGTCCGTTTGACAGATATGTGAAAATTTGTTTGAAAGACAGCACTGGTTTAACTTGCTGTTTGAAAATGGCTGTCCAGAACAATCTGTTCACAAGCACATGTTAAACTGCCTGAAATCAAGAAACACAACGAATGCAGAGCCTTTCCATATTTTACTCCCTTTTGAAGGCTATAGTGCCTCCAAATTTACAACCGACAGACATGGCGAGGTCTCATTGATTCAAATTGAATTCGAATGGTCTATCCAGACATTAACAGAGCAACCTGAACTAGCCATTCGGGTCATTCGAGCAATCTGATAAGAATGCCAAGTATCTGATGAGGAATAGTCACGGTGTCATGGCCCGGCCAGGTCTAAGCAAGCTCATTTTGCAAGTTCTGGTAAGCAAAAGGAACAAACGTGGTGTACTTAGTTTTTTGGATTCGTTTAAAGTGCACGGAGGCCACTATGGTTGGTAGGGATGCCAAGTAACGCAAGAGGTTCAGGAAAAGTCAGATCTGTAGAAATACCAAAGTATTTAAAGGTAAGTTTCGAAGTTTTGAACCGCTTGTCTATCAGAATAACCTCAATCTTGTCTATGCAAATAGATCAATTCTAGGTGTAACATTTTCCTAACGAACTGAATTAATTTGCAAAGAACAAAGTTTGAGCACAAGCGAAAGACATATTCATGTGGCTGAGTAACAGCAAATTCTTCCTCTACCGTACGTTGTCTGTTGGCTTGCAAACCAGATAAGTGATAGAAAAAATGTCAATCAGATCACATTAGACTAGTGGGTTATGAGAGTGATCGATGCTACACCTCAGTAGATATGCTATTTGGTGAAAATGGGGATGTAAAAGCGTGGTTCGAGTAGCTGGATAAAACGTCAAGCTGGTGCTCCTGTTCTCAATTTCTGACCCATCAGTTTGCATTAGACTCTTCGTGAGTTTTGTGGCAGTTACATAGATACACATTAAGATATCTCAAAAATATATCGTAATATCGAAATATGTTATTTGGGCATCTCACAGAAAGGGAGGTTTGGATTTGCTCACTATGTTCGAAAGCAAATGACCCTCGTTTATGTCCGGGTTGGGAAGTGGACCAGTGCCATCCCTTTCGTGTCTATTTAGCACGTACTAAACGGTGCTAGCCACCTTTGACTGATAAGTTATGTAACAGTTGTCGATAACAGTGTCGAAGTGATTATTGTACACACCTTCTTATGAATCAAGTTTTAAAAGCGAAATGATGTGACAATGAGATACATTTGTGGTTTTAATTTGGGCGTTCTGTTCGGGACTTCTGTCCTTTCAGCGGAAACCCATAAAGAAGGTTCAGTGCGGAAAAGTGAACCTCGATGACATTTTCGTATGCCACTAACAATATGTCGGTAGGTAAAATCACATGACAACACTCCTGAGGAAGGCCACCCGAGGTGGTTGAAACGTAGAGTATTACAACTTGCCCGTAACGTTGTGTTATCCCCAATCTGTTTATCAAAATCTCATGTCGACTAAAAATATAACGAGATT
>QNGE01004844.1:13094-43382 GCA_008508345.1 Paragonimus westermani | reverse complement strand
TGTCTGTGAAGTGAGTGCATTTAATGACGCGGGGCAGTGAAAGCCGTAAGGAAGCTGTCTCGCTGATGACGCCTTACTCTCACTTGCAGCTCGGTTGTTTGTTTTCGAGGTGTAGGCACCTTGATGTTGAATGTTTGAATCTGGACGTAGTCATTTTCAGTAGTTAGGTCCCTTCCCGTTTCCTTCTTTTTCCTTCTCTCTTTCTATATAGGGTTTGCTTTTTCTTCATGGTTGTGTGGCAGTTAAGCATTAGTGTGAACCACTAATGTGTTGCTGTCTATGATGATGATGACAACATATGAAGTTGCCATGTTCATAATGAGAAGATCTGAGCACGTATGGTGGCTGACTAACTCCCGGTATTCTGTTGTCGGCGAATTGGCTGTGAGTGACGGTTGTGGTCATCTTTTGTACTGAATTTCTGCCACGCCTACCTGAGGTGTGGCCACGTTTATGCTCACCTGGATACGTGGGCTTGAAACATGACACATTCACATTAACATCGTGGTTGGACAACCCAGGCAACTTCTCGAATTCTCCATTTCCTAGAGCTGTACGTACAACCTTAGCAAAAGTTTATTACTTAGCTTGTTCTAATACTACCAATATACCAGATTTATTCATGAGGATACGCATCGCAAACAAGCTCGCTGTCGATGTTTCATCACCAGGCTGAATATATTACATGTATGTAGGTTCGATGAGGGTGGTGGATAACAGTACTGAAGCAAGAGATGTCAATAATTTCTGTCTGGTTTGAGACTTAGTTACATAACACTGATCACGTGGGTTGTGCGAAGTCTGTGGGGGAAGCGTCACTTCTATACGGTCATTCTCTTCCGTGTTAGGGTAAACAGCCATGGAAGGCGCAAGGTTTTGACTAGCCGTTTTTGGGCAAATAGTGGTGATGAGTGTAGGCAAATTGCAATGGCCTCTGCAATTGGCAGTATGCGATCTTTGACCTGCTTCGCTTATATCCCACATATTCGATAGATTGGCTTGAAAGTGTCGGTAGGATTGATCAGCTGGTTTGACTCTATCAGGTGCACACAGACCGCAGACGAACATGTTAGCTACACCGATTTTTGTTTCCGAATGCGTTCCAATAGTCACCGTATTCTGCGACCTATGTAACTTGTCTCACAATAACAAACGAAACGGTGAACACAAAGAGGTGACGTGAACAAGCAATATTTCGTACAACTGGGAGCGTAGTACTGGTGTGGAGGTAAACTGAACGCGCAGTTGAGCTGCGAAGTAGGTTTTTTTGATTGCTGCATTATGCTTCTTGTTTACGGTTTCAGTGACACCCCATTGAAGTCAGAGGAAATATAAGCAGGCATTTTATCTGCAATTTGTGGTTTGTCTGACTCAGTGCTTGTTAGCATACTCTTATGAATAAATTGATCCGGATAGTGGTCTTCGAAGTGTATTAAATATAAACTCTCTCCTTTTCACTGGTGCCATCGGAGCCTATTTTGGTAGCCCTCTCTATCGGACATCGGATTACATTTCCTTTTTGATGTTTGTATACGGGCCTGTCCAAGTTGCCTTACGATACACTATCCGTTGTGTCGTGTAATCCTCGCGACGAAACATGAGCACGCCTAGGAACGCTATACCTGCGGGTGGTTTGGGTTCTAGGGTGAAATGAATATTTTTATGGGCAGAGTTGAAATGGGAGTATCGTACTGAGGCTTTTAGAATCATCTGCCACACAGATGATGTCATTTGTATAAAGCTTGTAAAAGATTAGTGATTGTATTTGGTCAGCTAATGAACTAAGCTTTAGCTATGTCAAAGATATCAGCCAACAATGAACCCTAGTGGGGACCCCATTCGCGCTCCGTCTTTTCGGCGATGTAACTTGCCGGATAATTACACTGAACGTTGTGTATGCAGCGATATAGTAACCGCTTCAGTCCTGCTAGTATTCTGATGTTGATATCGTCACTCTCAGTATTCTGCCCGAAAAACTCAACCGTTTCATTGAGCGGAATATTCGTAAGAAGAGATGTGACGTCAAACGATCATTTACGCCGCTGGTCGAGAGCACTGTCCGACGTCACGGTATGTCGCATTCAGTAGCGGGCATTAATCCGCAAGGTTTTCGGTTCGTTTTCTTCTTCCCTAAGCTTTTCTTTTCTCTTGGTCTCACCCTGAATAAGGCTTTGCTGATTTGTTGTTTCGTCCCTTTGTGTACCAATGCCAGGAATAACCACAGCTCATATCGTAATAACCACTGGTGAGACTCGAAACAGGTCATAGTAATAACGGTCAGGTCATTAGCATATGGCATAAATTAAGGCAGTCGCCCAGTATGTGAACAGTTTGTCTGGCTGATGAGTAGTGGGGGATTTTAGTTTCCATATAAATTGAACGTCACGTACAACTGTTCGTAAGTGTCACATTCACACAAACTTCTCAGTCGCCTATCTTTTTGGAGGGGGTCGGTTGGAAAGTCTATCGGAATGCGATATCTGCGATCAATTGTAGATGATATTCAGTTTCTCTAGCGTTGATGCTTGCTTGAACGAGCTAAAAGTTTGTTGGCCAAGATGAACTCGCCGCTCGTCAGTTCGTTTTCTGATGTAAGTGGGTACCAAACAAATTTGAAAGCCGGATGGATTAAGAGGTTCCTGTTTTGTATCGTATACGTCATAATGGGCTAAACGCAGCTACTAGAAAGTTTCTTGCACAGAAATGAAAATACGAAGAAACCTTGTGGCGCACTGCTTCGCAGTAGCTGATGTAATACACTGTTGGTGCCGATTTGCATATCAGCGGAAGGGCTTGTTTCTTTGACTTTTAAAACGCTTCTGATGGTTGATCGCTAAGACTTCTGATTGTACAGCTAACAATCTGATAGGCAGATCAACAACCGGCATTGTTGGCCAAGTTTTATTGCCATGTACTGTGGATTTGAACGGCACAGTATTTTGAACGGGTATCCTATGTTATCACCACACGGACTGATAGTTATCTCTTCCGCACGCGTGTTTCTGTGCTTGTCTTCTATAGAGAACCTGTTGTGAACTGAGTGTCACTTTTTCAGTCGTGCAACTAACACACTTAGTGGATGGTTGTGTGGTCTTGGCTTCTCATTTGCACACCCGTGGACAACCATGAACAGACCGCCTGAACTCCAGTCACCCATTGACCCGATTAACACGTCATCACGGCCGGTCACATGGGTCGTCCCAACACAGCAGCACTCTGTCAACATAGTTGGAGGCATCCCCTTCAGATTAGCCCGTCACAGTGACCACAGCTAAAGAGCGCCTGTGCATAACAGTTGTCGCCTGTGTCTCCACTCGCACGCTTCATCCAGTGTGTACCCGAAGGAGACAACCAACAGGCTTGTGAATGAAAGTCTTATTGATGCATCCGACCAATACTAGTTGGCCAGATGGTAGGCTAGTAAGTGAAAGTGAAACCCTTTTCTTTGAGAAACGAATATAGTGAGACTCCAGTAGCAAAGTCTGAGTTGGGGAGACATACCGGAAATATAAGGCATACAGTGGTTCAGCATTGGAGTACATATTGCACTGTAAGTAGGACAAGAAGGATTAGTAAAATATGGAAGTTGGACCGAGAAACAAACAAGTCATTCGTCATAGGATGCACTAACATAGCTGAAGAGAAGAAAAACGGGCCTATATGTCTCAAGCTTCTGAGCAGGTGAGCGGGTGATTCGGCGGGTAGCCACAGTTGTTGATCAATATGAAAGAAGAAACAGATATGACACAACTTGCGGTCATCATCATCATGGACAGCAATAAATACTTATCTCTTCGTTGAGAGTGCACTGTGAGTTCGTTGGTGACTTAACGATCCGACGTGGTTAGTGCGTTGGCTGCCGCATTCATTGCAACGCTGTTTAGTGACGTCACTACGACCTATTTCGTCTACAAGTTCCTTTGCGTACCGCGCGCTTTAGTTAACGGCCACGGAAGTGCAACCCATTGAACCTTCGTACCCCTGCAGACCTTCCAGCTCAAGGCTGTCCTCTGAAGATCCGAAAGATCGCGAAAGACTTTCGGATGATACCCTAGTATCACAACTTCCAGATAACAAGAGTTCACTTACTTGCTTTCAGCTGCCCGTGATGCGGCTGTTTTGGAGTCGGTTCGTCTCCCATTCTACGGTTGTGTCCTAGCCGGAAAAGCTGATTTTGTATCAGCATGGCTTCAATCTTGTCCGTATCTACTCGCTGAAGCACCTTAGTTTTCGGAACCATATCTGACCACCTTGTAATTGTACAAGGAGGCCTCAGGTCGCCCGAACGGTCTGCCGGTCGAGGTGAGAGGTCTGCTAGTGCAGTTCGTGGATAGGTGCACGCTCATGAATAACTGTCTTCGGGGAACCTCTTAATACACTGAATTCCGTGAAAAATCGCACCTCTTAGGAAACGGCAAAACTATTACATTCCGGTCGGAGTCCAAATTTTGTACAATTGAGACTAGTTTGAACTTATCGTTTGTCAAACTGCTCAATACTGATTTCTAACATCTGCCACATCGTGATGTTTTAGGCGAATTGTTCACTTATAGGTAGTAAAACTAATACATGAGAATTTTTAGACATTAAATAGAGCTGCTCAGGAGGGTCATGTGCACGTTGTGTGGTGTGGATGGTTTATCTTGACCCAATATCTCTCAGGACGTTCCAATAAACCAAGTGTCCCGATCCGGTTGCAAAATTTTTCTGTGCAAATTAAATTCAACTGTTCCACACATCCATATTGTGTCAAGTCTCTAATTTCGCGAACATTTGAAGCAGCCTAATTTAGTTATTTCTATGTATTTGTGGTCTTTAACTTCAGCACAAAAGGTGCAAAAGTTTAAAGCTGGTACATGTTGCTTTTGTTGATTTTCCGATTCAACCGATGGGCTTTACAACCTCCCTTACCAAAAAATAACCAGATCATCATGACGCTTCTCCATTTCATCATATTTGGTGTACATGAATGACGGCACTATTTGTGAACTCGTGCTACTCAAAACTTATTTTGATCTATGTTATACACAACTGGATGAGTTGAACTAAGATCGTGCTTTACAGTCACCATCCGCATTGTGGTCAAGTGAGTTATGCGTGCATTTTTTCACAATAAGCAGTCAAGGGAAACTTAAGTTCTGGTCTGCACTTTTTCTGGTAACTGAAGGTACATTATAATAACGAACAGGATTCATTAAATGTCAACTTCTTCATAACAAATGTGAGACAATGATTGCGATTTAGATCCGCAACCTTCATCGTACTAGCATCAGGTGTATGTTGTCGCATGCTCTGATGAAATGAGCGCAATCCTCGCTTCCGGGGCAGCCGTTTGCAGACCACAGCGCAATATAATTCAGGATCTATCAATCCTAACGGTATGACTACAACAAACCGTGAGCGTCCTGATTTTCCTGATGCTGTTGACCTATCAACTCTCAACCGGAAGAGTCCTCTGCGATTCACACAGCTAAGGTACACAATTTGACTGGTGTATTACTGTTTCTCGTCGTCTAACCAACTGCTTCGTGTTGCTATTTGTGGAAGTATTTGTAGTTCAGAATAAAGCCATAACTGTACTCACAGCTCTGGGTCGGGTTTCTACTTCTTGGAGCCGGTTCATTACCTGTTGTTAGTCCACACAAGTCCGACTACTACAGTGAACCACATTCTTTAGGTTCGCTCCTTGCAAGATGAGGAATTTTACACAACTAGATTGAGAGATTACTCACATATTTGACTGACCGATCGCAGCCGATACATTGTCCAACCAACATCTGAACCACAATTTGAATCATAAATCGTACACTTGTTTGGAAACGTCCTGGATGAGAGCGGTGTTATTTTGAGATATCCTATTTTGTAAGATGTACAATTTTTAGACCAAAAGTTGGATGATGTGTAGAACAACATCGGGAATTGGTGAACGGGTTTTTTTTGTGTGTTATGTTTCAAGGATACCACACTAGACAGATTTGTCTGGATGCTATTCATGCCGTCCGGCTGGATCCAAATAAGTACAGGAAGATCGCGTCAAATGAATTTACCGAGTGCAATGTTCTTTTCCCTATTCGGACAGTATAGCACATGTGCATGACTTGTAACAGACTGTACTGTCCTGTCGATTGACGGTACATTCCATGACTGTTAACCAAACTGATCCTGACCTGCTGTTGTTTTTGAACTAATGCTCCAGTTTGATAAGCTGGTGAAAATTGTGCAGAAAATGAAGAATCATTGATACCATTGAGTTCTTTTGACATAAGCTTTCACAGTATGCCCGTCGTCAGCCAGCAGGGGAAAAAAACCAATGATATGGCAGTTGACTGTTAAATGACGCTTTCTCCGCATGAGTCCCTTCGTGCAGACTGGCCGATTAACTGTTTGTCTGTTCAGAAAAACGCCAGATGGTTGTTCAATTCTCTCCGATTTCGCAAGTGTATGTTGATAAAACGAATAATAAGCACTGGCCGTTGCTCAAGATGTGACAACTGAACAGGTGTTTTTGCGTGCGGATCATGTGATCTCATGCGTTTCGTAGATAAATTGTGGTTATCCTGTTGTGCACATTAGTTATTGATATGTACGTTGGCCACCAACATCAAGTTAAATCTCAACACACTGGTCACGTGATTCAGTACGAAAGTGTACTTAAGTGTACTTAAGACGAATTAATTTCAAAGATGTTAACATGATCTTACAATCCGGCTAGCCAGCCAACGCTAGTGAGCATGTTCTTCGTCCACCAACATTATTTCATTAACTTTGAAAGGTCAATCGCAATCATTTGTCAATGCGCACGTACTGGTTGATTTGCTGCAATCTGTTGTGACTGTTTGCTGATGTGAATTTGATTTGTTGTACTTTATTGCGTGTTTGGCCGAAGACAGTTGACTTTGTGCTTTCTTAGGTTCAGGTGGCAACCGGTCCATTGTTTTAATTCCTCTCGACTTAATATGTTTTCTGTTTCTTTCGGCCCTACATTCAAAGCATGGTTTTAAACTGCCATATTCGTCTGATCAAAACTATAGCCTTTTTATTCACGAAACGTCTCCGTTTCGTGCAGCTGTGGACAGTCGTCTTCGTTATTACCTATGGTGTTTGTCAGCTCCCTCTTTAATTGCCGAAACGTTGGTGGTACTAACGGTAGCCGTCGTTTGGCTAAGACGTTGTTTGCCTGGGGGATCTGCTAGTTCAGCGACATGCTGAACGACCTGAAGAGATTCTACTGAAATCGCGACGCAAGACTGCGTCTTCGGCCCATAATGCTTCTGTGTACGGTGTTGATGTAGACGGGCCGCCTTCGTCATCTGACGGCACATTTCTCACCAGACCTGACGCCTGAGTTGGGGTGTTAACTTGGTTGAAAAGCGGTTGAAAACGTTCTACTACCTGGTCGGCTATCTCCGCTAAAGGCTGTGATTTCGCGATAAACACAATCGCCTGCGCCGTCTCCGGTACTCTGTATCCACAGTTCGCGCAGAAGAGACTCGTCCATGTGCGACGTGTCTAGTAGTTGTTGCATTTCCCGAAGTAGGTCGTGGGGTCGTTGTCGCCAGCTTTAGCTCACTAAATAGCTGCTGCAGACGAGTCTTTTCCGATAAAGTGACTCGCTTTAGTACCGCTTCTTTAAGAGTTCCGAAGCTGTTCTCTATAAGATGGCCCAATAACACATCTCGGAGCTGTGTCGTGACCTCTTCCGGCAAACGAGCTACTAACTGGCTGTATTTAGCCCGCTCAAAAGGACTCGGTTATTGTAGAATTCCGCCTTTAGGTGTTCGAACCATAGGGTAAGGTCCATCTCTAAAGACGATGGTACTACCAGTGATGTGGCTACTCTGGGGTGCTCAAGCGGCTTAGAATCGTTCGCTGAAATAGGGATAACGAATAAAAGTCACACAGTAATAAATAATTAAACCGGCGATATAAAAACACTATAACCAAAATGTATATACGAACGACAACAAAAGAACTTTCGAAAGCTCAAGGCAGAATAACGACACGGAACGAACTCACCGTAGACGGCAAAGTGTATCCACGCGTTCAAAATTAATTTCGAGCTTACCAATTGTTGGAACTGATCCAACAGAATAATACCCAATCAGAATCCACCATCGAAAACCGATTGACAATGGAAAACAACTCACCGCGTTGACCCCCGTGTATTAGTGACAACCCTGGAAAAGAGAGCATACAGAGAAACACTTCAGGTTAGCGAGGCACGCCGCGAGTTGTGATCTTAGCATCTAGACGGATGTTACAAACTGGACAGCCTGATTGAAACAAAAGTGGGTGAAAAACCAAAACCATCAAAAAGGTACAGATAAATCAAAATACTTGTTATTTTCGCTACATTAGGATCTTTTTGACTACAAGGTACTGAGCAATTTTTCAATCGTGCAGAACATCTTTCCGTACGATCATAGTGTGATGGATTGTCAGGTCGGAGATGCGAGTTTTCGAACAATCGGCCGAATACCTCAACGCGGGGGGCGGAGGTACGTTCAAAAGCCTGCTGNACTCATAAACGAGAGAGTGCGCGTTACATGTGACTGGTGATTTGGACAATAAAGATTGTGCTTTATTGGACGCCTTTTCGCTACAATGGCACACGATAGCCATTGTGAGTAAACTCTTTGACTTGTAAGTCTTCCAAAACTTCCCATCAACTTATGCGTATCACTAATTTTCACTTTGGAATGCACACATCTTTAAAGGGGCACTTTTGACCCTACGTGCGATCTCTCATATTAGTTGTACTCAGTGAACCAACTCGTGTGGTTCTGCGCGCATACTAACCATGAGCGCCCATGGATTTGCTTTCAATCCAACGATTTTTAGAGCGTCTGTCACGTTTAAACTTCTCTGAAATGGACGCACCTGAGGTTAATAACGCAGAGCGATAGATCACCTGAATTTGTAGACAGGCTGACGCATCGATATTGCAAGTATATCACCTATTGTCCAGCAAAGGTGCTCACTGTGAGTCATTCCTTTTCGAAACCGCTGAACACTGAATGACCTACAAAACATCTGTCGCAGTTTCTGACATCCAGCATCATCGAGGGAACGGCTGAGTCGGCTGTGCTCCACTTTTGCTTTAGAAACTCATTTAAAATGTAGAAAAACCTGTTCTAATCGATCTGTTCAAGTGCTAGTCACTGTTTGCATGTTTTGTATCTAATTTTGAAATTAGAAACCACCGTTACCTCAGTAGTGGAAGGTACATACGAGGCTGCGTAGCGACCCTCCGATTGGCCAAAATTTGTAGTAGCCGTCCAAGTTTTTTCCCATTTTAAATATCTGGTGAGCTTGCATACCGAAAGAAGACCGTCAGTCTTATTTATCGACAAGATGTGCGATGTGCAGTCAATATCTGGGTATTTCCATTACGTATTAAGACAAAATCACTAGCCCCGTGTTATGTGCTTTCAATCCACTGTGGTACTTCCCCCCTTCATGAGCCTGATCTGGTGATCGGGATTCCGGGATGCAAATGAGTGGATAAGTTTTTCAGTGGGAGAAATCTCACCGTTTTAACTAACACATACATATTTAGTCTAAATACACGAAATTTAATAAAATGATTTGAAAGCAAGGCAGCCAAATACACTGAAATATGCTATACATGTAGCTTCTAGGGAATCCGGAATTTGCTGCTTGTGAAGGTTTGACACGCTTCAGACCGGAAATAGTTTTATGGGTGACACTGCACTGGTTTGGACCGAGTGGGTTTCGGCAGGAGTATTATAACGTTTCATGTTGCATCATGAAGCAAAACCCACTGTCACAGCCATTACATGTAAGGTCAGTGATCAACTGCACTGGTGTTTTGTTTTGCAACACGATTGGTTGCTATTTCGGTCTTTTCTAAGTCTTTATTTTGCGTCCATAGACGGAAGAACTTAGTCATGCAGTGTATGTGTGATGGAAAGCGTCACGAAGTGTTTCAGTAGACTTTTTACTTCAATGAATGTGATATTTGTTGGTTACACAAGTTTCTACATATAACGTAATGTGGACGCAATGTTTCCAGCTCTGTAGTGTGTGAAGTATTTAGCCCTGAATTACATACTTTTGTAATCAACTGCTAAATATAGGATGTTTTCTTCGAAAATACCTTGTTTCTTGGGAGGATCTCACCATTTGCGATGTACTACAATGACCGGACCGTAAATGGTTGAAATATCCACTATATTCATATCAGTAGAACGGTGGTTGTTTTTTTTAGTTCCGTTACAAATGTTTATGTACTCACTTTGTTATTGGGCAAAACCGGATTAATGAAAATTGAAAACTGAACATGTACTTCTATCTGTGTGATGTTCAGGAATATGTGAATACGCTGAGTACACTCTGCAAAAACAGACGGGGTCACTCTTGTACACAACCTTAATAGAATTGAACAATTTTTTGTGAAAATGTTTTTGATTGAGCACGCCAGAACAAAAAGCAAGTGATCAACTAGTTTGGACCCAGTTCAAGCCCTTACATAGTGGAACCAGAAGAATGAAAGCTATGAATATGGTTGAATGGTTAATTGTTCGAGTACAATCATTCAATCATGCCTATTGTGACTAACACGTTGTTCGCATAGTCATAAGGGCCGGAATGCAACTTCCGGTCAAGAATAGGATATGCACTAATGATGAGCTCTAACAAGGAAGAAAATCGAGTCTAGTGTTTCCTTTCGAAGTGGGCTTGCAGGATGGCTCATCCGTATGCGAACGCTGTGATCAGGTGTGAATGATGTTCAGTTTGAAACAGTAAAATACAGCAAACGCGAGAATCCGCTAGAAAAAGGAAATTAATGAAGAATACTAATTTCAAACTTCACATTGTAATGGGTGTACACTTTACTGGAACAGGAGTTCAGCACCTGTCTGCGATTTCGCCTAATTTGTGATATCGTACCAAATTATCGTTAACAAGGTTAGGTCTGAACTGATATTGATGGCAGTTTCGGAAAGGTTATCAAAAAATGAAGCTGGGAAGCAATGGAAATAACATTGTGAAATTGTTAACGTGGTTTTGAGAATAAAAGAAGCATGAAACTATCATTCTGGCCGACCGGTGGATTGGGCAGTACTTGGGCAGGAAAAAATTCGAATTTTTCGGTCAACATGGGGTTTTCAGTGTCCAGACTTTGTGACATGTTTCTTGCACACTAGGACTATCTGTAAACTCAAGAATGAAACACAGCAAGAAAACACAAAATGTTCATATGAACTTCGACCAATAGTATGGAACGTCACATTTTGACCACAGCTTTTGTGTACTATTGGTTCTTTTGTGTTACGTAAGAAAATTTGTCGTTGAACATTTGAAATGTTACAGCACGGTGAACGAGTG
Source organism: Paragonimus westermani (assembly GCA_008508345.1). NCBI lineage: Eukaryota > Metazoa > Platyhelminthes > Trematoda > Plagiorchiida > Troglotrematidae > Paragonimus > Paragonimus westermani. The sequence goes on along the minus strand of QNGE01004844.1, from coordinate 32,030 downwards.
ACTAACGAGTTTATCCGGTAACGGAATTGTTACCGTATTTTTTCGCCGGTTTGCCCCATAAACGTGGTATACTGACTGGAGTCAATCTGCTTTATAACGCAGAAGCGTTATTAAGCGTGTGCATAGAAACGTTTTGAGGATGAAATTAAAACAAGATAAACAGTGTGGGATCTCAAATCGACTGGGTGTAATAAGACTTGGTGATCGATAGCATGATGCCACAATAGTAAGGGCACACAACCCGCGACCCGAGTAGAGACACGGAACGCGTGTTAACGCATCACGTCTCATTGCTTTGATGGCGCCGAAAATCGCCTGGAATCGTGACCTATAAAGTGTAAGACAAGTTTTCAAGGTCAGTCACGACCAATCAGAGAGCGGCCAAATAAGCAGTCTGTTCAAAAATGTTTATCTACAAAGGGTGCGGCTGGAAGCAGTCATTTTGTTCTTATTTCACTCTCCATAATTTATTCGCAAACTTTCGTATGGTAGATGTTGATCACATAAAACCGATTGGGCTAATGTACCTTTCGTTTTGATATGTCTGAGTAATAACTGGCGTGGGAGTGCTGCGATCAGCTGCGTTATTCCACTGGACAGTTCATCAAAGGGGTTAATGTGTCATGAGGTGAAATGTAACGCATACTTGACCGAATTCTTTCGTCCGCTCTCAAAGTGTCGTCTTCGAATAAGCAAAGTTTAATAATATTCATAACGTCCAGTAACGTTACAAGTGTTTTCCCACTTTTTGTTGGTGTATATATTCGAGCGGGTGTTAATTACTTGAGAATATGTATTTCAAATGTAGAGATTCTTTTCAGTTTACGATGCGCTAAATTGTTATTTACAGAAAAGGGCAAGTCAGATGTGATGGAGGAACAAACCCGTCGACAGTGAAGACTGATTATTCTTCAGGCCAGGCTTATAAATCATTTTTAATAACGCTGTGATTAGCATCGACAAGAAGTAGTTGTCAAGTAGATTAAGGCCAGGCCGTTGATGAGTGACCAAACTAGATTTGTGTAGTTCCTCCACTCGCGACACATTGTGACATGAGGCGAATACTGAATCCGAGAATATATACCATGTGATCTTTGATAACGTTCGTGTAATTTAAAACTACTCGGTTTGGAGCTATTTTACATCATACCGTATAAAGAATTATTGACATCTGTGGGTCACTACACAGCTCACCTTTAGAAGTTTTCAAGGAAAGCAACTCTTCGATTCCTATTGGCAAATCAGAGTCAGCAATCCTTGACCTGTTTTACTACATTTTATACTGGCCGAGATTTGCACAGCCTGCTGTCGGTATGACAATTTGCAGACGCCGCAAACTCTACACAAACTTGTCCACAGTTGTCAACAAGCTCTCATTTGTGTCTTTCCTTGAAATTGCTGAAATGATCAATGTAATACGTTTGACATATTTCGGTGGGGCGTTCACAAACGTCCGCACCAACGCCAGACATTGAATCGGAGACCAATGCTCACTGGTATTGTGTTAGATGTGTTACGCATACGTCAGAAGCAGACGTGTGATCAGGAATGACATGAAAACTAATGAGCATCCGCAAGATGATAAATGACACACTTTATTTAGTTGCGTAACCATAACGAATCTTTAGCTCAAAAAATTGAATGGACGTGTACATATTCTTGTTTTTGGAACATTTTTGCGTCATTTTCGGCTTGAAAAAACCTTGGTTCTAAGCTACGCACTGATTAATGCTCGTTGCGTCCAGACCGATCATTGGACAATGATGAAGAAACATGACGTCCTAGAGCGGATCCATTTCATCTCCAAGTGGGAGGATAAACAAGACGATTCTGGGCAGCAGACAAAGAATCGCTTGCCTCAGATGTCTCAGAAGAATCCAGTCCAACGTGTTTGATACAGCCGACTGAAACAGCTTCAGTGTTGCCTCAGCAATGTGTCAGTGTAAACGCAGTCAGCGAAAAATTTCGCGTGAAACAAAACGAGATTACGGTAGCGACGTTTGTAATCCGTGATTATCTCTATGCTATCACCCACGCAACATTGCCGCTCGGTGACACAATAACTACCAATCAACTTTTGACGAGGCTCAGCTTGCAAGGACCAAGGATGCTGGCGAGTAGGGACCGATCAATGTTTGTTGCTGACGGTTGGATGCATGTTTCAGGTCATGCTCGGCAGCTGATTTCTGTGGGCTGGAATTTCTGTTGGTCCAGATTGCTTGTGATCGATATAGGTACTCATCAGGATATATACACGCAAGCCTCCACTCTCAATGTGAGTTGGTGATAGTGTGTTGGTCTTCTGGGTGCAATTCCTCGTGCACTAGTGTAACATCTCTGTGAGCAAAATCACAATAAGGTGTGCACAAACTAAAACACCCAGAATATCACAACTGTGGTTTTGCACTTCATCTGTAAAAATGTGGTCAATCCTAGTAGATCGTACTTTAGTTTACAGGTAGTAAACATGTGACGATGAGATTTTTTTCATTAAACAAGATATGATGCAATAGCTCGTATTGTTATTGACGGTTAAGTGATATTCTGTTCACATTGCGTTGAATTCTTTCATTAGATTACTCGATACAGCAAGTTGGGACGAGGTGGAAATAGACAGACATAATTATTCAATACAGGTACCACCAAAGAGAACTGAAAATAATTGTAAATATCGATGCACTCCAGTAGTCGAACCCAGTGTTTAAAATGAGGCTTGTACCCTTAAGGATGTGGTGGGAAATCATAGACATTTTTCCATGTTATTAATTCTTTCAATGAAACGGTTTGCAATACAACACATGTCAGTATTCTACCGGACGCATGTCGATCCTGTGAACGTGGAAAAATGCCAAGTGTTTTGGCAGGTTTGCAAGAATAGGCGGCAGAACACGAGGTATACAGACATGCATTAACAATATTGTTGCGAATCACTAGTCCTCTGACAATGTTTACATCAAACAGTCCTCATTTTTTGATGAGTACATCTTGTGGATATCCGGTTAAGTGATACCTGGTGGAAAGTCTGTTCCTTTTTGGCTTGCAAAGTGCCCTACTTTACTTGTTAAATATTGCGTTATTATTAAACGCTAATTGGTGATTATTCGGTTACATACGGATGGCGCCATACCCTTCAAATGATCAAAGCTGCAGTTGGGAAATCTACTTTGTACAATGTTGAAGGCCGTGATGATGACTCCTTTCATGGTTGGAGTTTTCTCTCGTCATCACTGAATGTGGAATATCAGCCCCTATTCAAGTGATATGATCAGTGAACTCTCATCCACTATTTCACGACAGGACAATTACCAACCGTCGACATGATGAAAACTTGACCAGTTTTAAGAATTTTCAAGACTCACTTGCAACACTGTTTATAAACCAAAGGCCCGAGCTCGCTGGGTATACTAGTGGTGATCGCTGCATACAGAAATGTGTTTACATTGATCACACGTTACATATCCTCTGGGAGAATGTCCCAGATGTAGAGACTAACCTTTCAAGTATACCGAGAGGCATTCAGTCACTGTCTAGTGCTCTACCATTGATACGTAGATCACTTCTCATAACATTATACACGTTCCGATTGTTTTCGTTTCATTGTGACTGAAATCTGACTATCAAAAACACGTGATGGGTGCTGAAGTGGCTTGTAGATTTTGATTAGCGCAAAGCCGGGCGCTGTCGCTTACTTCATAATGATTTCCTACGAGGATGTCTGGGATGGTCAAGTTTCACTAGTTGGAAAGCTTATGAGTTTAAACAGTTTCTCCTGTATATCGGGCCTCGAGTGTTAAAGAACAGTGTACCTTGCGAGAGCCGTTCGGATTTTCTGTGCTATATATTGTTATCTGTCTTATGGCGCACCCTACCTTACGTGGCGCTTGACGTGCGTACAGTAGTTAATGGTTGCTCAGGTCTGTTCATGACTTTTTCCAGGTTTATTAAACAGGCTAAATGACAGACGAATTCCATTCATCGGTGCAACTGGCAGAAGACTTCACACATCATTATGCACTGGATAGGTTCTAGTCGTTTCTGTTCGAATTTTACCCCTATCACATTGCGTTTACTATCTGATCCACAATCCCAAATGGAAGGAAGGGAGCACAATCTTGAAGGTGATTCGGTGTGATGGATTGCGAAATGTCGATACAAACAAAAGTGAACACAAGTATCAGTGATCGCATTTTAATGGTACATTTCTTACATGAGTCTCATAAATGTTGACATTAGGAATATCGACCCGAACTATCCTTCTCTACATTGTAAATACTTTGATGCTAATGTTGATTTTTGGCTGATTGGCATTAGGTCATCCGTGCTGTACATTTTCTAATGTCGTTAACTCAGAAAATCGTGATTATGATAGACTGCTTTCTGATGTAATTTGTAAGTGTTTTCCTGTCAACGTCCGGTTCATTTGATATTCTACTGTTACACACAATTAGAACAACGTTAATCAACATACATTTTGAACCGTGTGCTTCAGCGTTTTATTCCATAACATAAGCAATCATTTCTCAACAACCAGATTGTTACCTTTTCAGATTGGACTTTAAGAAAAGTTTAACTCGTGGTCAAAATTCAAACAGACGACATTGCGAATGTAACTGTCATAAGCAATAGCTGGTTTGGTGCTATCCCTACCAGTTCTGTATAACTCAGTCATATCCGCAGTACGTACTACAACCACGTTTGGAAGCGTTTTTGTAAGCAGTTGGTGCCAATGATCACTAGCAAAGTAACGAATCAGGTACACTCTGGTGATTCGAAAATTTCCTGATAGCTAACTTGCAAGTGAAGTTCTTTTCAATTTGCACATCAACATTCCAGTGCAGTTGATTTCTAACATGTTAGGGAAACTGTTGTTTGGTACGCGTTGGGTAACTTGCAGTTAGACTATAGTACGGTAAATATGAGTCTAACTGTAAAACGTCCAATATAAATTACTCACTCGAACCGGTTTACATGTGAACAGTAAACATTCATGCTTTCCATATAAGGACCGTGAATGGAATATTACGAAAAAGGGGAGAATTCACCCAACTCTGATGTGTTATACATTTCCTCCATGTAATTCCTGTGGTGCGTGATGACCGAATCGATTGTGTTACATATGGTGTACAAAGCTTTATCAACACGTACTTGTCTGATGGATATAGTTGAGCATGAATTACTTAGCTGACCAGTGGTCATCATTGCTGCCTGCTTTTATACAGTAGCAAGCTGAGCATTGCACTTACTGCATTTCCATAAAATTATCTCGGAGTACCACTGTACAGTTGAATTTGGTATGCACAGCTGTTGGTAACCTATTAGTTACAGCAGAATGTATGACAGTTGATATTATGCGATTTGCAAACAAAAAGACACCGTCTTTGTCATTATCAGTAACATCAACGAGGGGGTTACAAGATCTTTAAGGAAAACTGGTGTAGGTAGCACTCCATTCCACTACGGTAAGTAGTCATAAGGATAATTAGAATATATCCATTCAAGCTGACTGATTCCTTGGGGATAGCGTGCTGTACGTTAAGGGTCTTATTCCAAAAACTTGGTTAAAACATTATTAACAAGAATTGTTTCCAGGGAACTAAAATAATTCAGTAGAAATCCTTATTTTCAGATAAGCTATGACATGTAATCTGTACACGTTATGTTGTTGAATTCGGTACACAAGATTATAGAATACGCAACCATCTCATATGGTGTGCTGAGTGAATATTTCAAAGTGTAATGATTGCGCGGACGAAGTAAACTTTCAGTGCAGTCCACGCACACGAAAATAACGCTAACGCCTGTCTGGTATATCCGCAGCTAAATGATTGTTTTATTAGTGTTCTAGGGGAGAGCGTCAATTGTGCAACCTGATAATGAGAATGTGGATGGCATGGGAGCACACTGAGATAATAACTTAATCACATGGCGTATAAAATACTTGCTCTGCTCAATATCGTTTTCAGTAGTATGCGTATTTTTCACTTGATGGCAGTTTCAGAAGTCAGTGTTGTGTGGTTGGTTAGGCAGTAAGGGTGCAGAAGACGTGGGAAGACGTAAAAGGTATCTGGGTGCAAGTCAGGGCAATGGTTCTCTGGAATGCTAGCGAAAATAACGGGAGTCCGCCTACTTCAGTCCGTACGAACTGCATCTAACTAAAAAACATAGGGAAAACTAGGTTTGTTGAGGACACAACTCCTATTCTACTACGGTAACTCCTGACTGGCAGTTTGAAAGGAAAAGCGGAAATACAACTGGTAAAAGGATTTTGTACACAGGGATGACATCACTGGTGTTCTTCCTTGTACCATCTCGGAGAACTCTTCATGAACACGCCCTACGGGACACCGTTAACTAGCCGCGTTCAGGAAAATTTGTGCACATTAGTTAAGGACGTAGGGACCAAAAAATTTGTGATTTTGTACTCGGGTGTCCATCAAACAGAAACGGCGCACCTGGACAGCGTTTCCTTTTGCGCAGGAAACGTTCCACCTAAAATTTCTCACCTCCAAACTGAGATGGTGGTTGGTTTTAAAGACGGTTAGTGCTAGAAACTTATTCAGCATAGAGGCCCGTGGGGAAAATCAACGGAAATATCAGCAGGGTTTCCGTTTACTGGGTTTATTTGGTTGTATTCAGCGTTACTAACACTGGTCAAATAAATACCTTGACCCTCCCATTTGTATTTAGATGGTGAGGCATGGTGCTTGGGTAATGGGAGCTGAAGGTATGGAGTGGATTTACGGAGAAGCCACTTTGGAACTGTGGGGCACAGTATGCTATCATACTAGCTGGACAGTAATGCAATGTAACCCTGTATTCAACAAAACCTTGCTGGATCGTTTTGGCAGTAACTTTAGATAGTAGGACGGTTTTAGACAATTAAGTAAAACAAGCTTTCATTGTAAACAGACAAAACATTATTATACGATGGCGGAGGATCAACAGTGTCCATAGGTAAATGAGACCGACAGAGGGAAGACAAAAGATATCAGCCCATCGTGGCTGATAAATGGTGAACAATTTTGATCTGTTGACTTGCCTGATAACGGTGGGTTCCCTTCCTGACATTTATTTGTTCTTCTTGCCTGGCAGTCACTCTGAGGCCAGGAGAGGAGACAGTGTATACAGCTTTGTACACAAGCTGTCGGAAACTTATTGATAACAATGGGTGCGTATGCTGTTGAAAACCACGAAGTGATTTTTCTCAGAGGCGACTGGGTTGGATTGGTGTAGCATAACGTAGACGGCCAACGCAGACTCAATAAGGCTGAGTGATTAATCTGGGTCGTCATCGCTATCACGATCGTTAATTTAGGCAATTTGGACGTACTGATTGATGACTCATATTAAATGACGTATAATCTGACAATCCAGTAACAATTCTGTGATATACAACGTTAAAAATGATAGTTTATCCTCGAAATAACCACTGAGAATACATTTTTGAAGACTGAATTCAATACGGTAATGATGGAATAATTATACAATAAAACTGTTTCCCAAATCAAATGTGAAACAATTTCTTAAAATTCGAACAAAGAGTGCAACGTACGACGAAATGAACAAGTAGGCACCGACCAGTAGTGGGGACTATGAAACGGAATTGAACTCACCTAATCAAAGGATCAAGGTTGGGCCAGGGCAAAATGATTGTTCTCGGACAAAAAAAGGGCGGCGGGAATTAGAAGTTACTTATTAGAAATACACAAGACTTTTTTGAGTTCGGCATGCACAATTTTACAGGACACAGAATGATTAACAATGAAGAAAATGGTAAAACCTGAAGTAATGGTGAATAATATCAATACAGTTTATTTGAGCATGGGAAAACATGGTGTCACCTTTCAACAGACTGGACGATAACCAAACCAACAAGTTAGTAGACTTTGATAAAGTAAACAGAAAATACGGCATTGATTTAAAGGACTAAGACAGTATCAGCAGATAGCATGCGTGGTACGTCATCCAACCAGTGAAAACAGCATTTTCATTGTCTCGATTAACGATCGCGAACGTGTGCATTTCCAAAACACGCTCCAGTTACTTGTCCTGTTCATCACAAAATCAACCCACTTGATATAGTTTAGTTAGTGGGAGAGCGATGACCAATTGATCAGAGTCTGTAATCATCGTCCGTAGGAATGGATCAGGTCTCTGATGCACCGAGAAGAACGGATCTCACAGACGCACTACAAACTCTATTTTCAGTCCACGGTTGCATGCTTTTGCGACGTCACAAGTGGCCATGGTTAGCATATGCACTACGTGGTTTCGCTATTGCAGTGGGGACCTCGTCAGCAATTCTACAAGCTGACGACATGACACTATTCAGGTAAGCACAACGATCAGCAGCCTCACACGAACTGCCAGCACCAAAAAAGACAGGGTTGAACGATTTGATAGTCAGTGTTGGCAGCTAAACGTCGCTCTCGGTGCGGCCTCGAAATGTGTTTGCCGAAATCTATATAGGTGTAGCACACTGCGGAATGAACAGTCTGTGACACGTGACTATTATGTTAACGTGACAGAATACTTCAAACTTGTAGAACGGTGAACATCAGCAGTTGCCCTTACCTGACTGACTAGCGCTCATACACTACGCTGATCAACGTAGAATCCTAAGAACCCACCTATAAGTCAACTTAAAGTAAGTTTCATATGAACAAGTGTTATGTTAATACTCACTGATCTGTCAAAGAACTGTTGCTGATTAATGTGATGCTCTTCACCAGAGGCGTTTGCAACTGGAAGTATTGGTTTTAGGAGCAGACGAAACTCACATCTCGCGTAATGTCGTCCATGAAACGCTGAAACGTTTGACCAGCGGTTAGATAACCAAATATCATTAACAAAAGTTCGAACAACTTAAAAAAAGACGGTTGTCTTAACGATGTGTTTGTTGACGACGAGGATCTGACAGTAAATTTTCACTAATTTGATTTTAGAGAACACACATGTACCATGAAAACCAGAGACAGTCGGTTACATGCCAGATACCGTGTGGTTAACAGTTGAGGGAGAATGACCTTCATATTGATGCAAATTATTCGACGTTTTGGGCATGCTTGGATGCACGCGATCGTGGGCGGCTGCTTCGACAACTTACATCTATTAATAGTGTGTTTCATTACTGTGACTACTGTTGAAGTATGGACAAGAAAATTATCATTTTTGAGCCATATATATAATAAACGCTAATATTCACAATAGTCCATCCGTTCGCCTGTATCACTTCGAAATCATAAAATCTAAAAATCGTTTTTGTAAGTTGTACACGTACGTGTGATCAGGAGGGGCACGAATGGTAGATTAAAACGAGCGATACATCGGAAAATCATAGTCGCGTATGCAAAAGCAGTCAATATTAATCACCATACTGTCTCCCACTGCGAACGTCATTTTGCCTGACACCAACGGCTTCATTTGAACTGTAAAATGTCCCGTCTTCAACAAAATTTATTGGCTACTGCAGTTGGTTAACAGAGGTGACAAGGTTTTTTCTACCGACCAGAATACCCATGTTAAGAAATAGGTTTTGCCTTTGAAGACTGCTGGGTTCCCTCGAAGTCTCCTCCTAGTAACTAACACTTTAACCAACCAATCACACAAGCAGTCATAACTTTAATTTTTGACCAGTGTGATCTGTATCCTAGGACACTCCGTCTGTGCTGTTTCCATAAAACTTGGGTTCGTGTCATCTCTCATAAAGTGATACTGTAACATGTCCCAATCATTGAGACGAACGCTAATCCATTAAGAACCGACTGCTTCCAGCCTGACCTTTTGAGCTTTCTTTGGGATCCACGTTAGCTGCGTGGTGGAAAAGCCTCAGTTCTTGCGCATCCATTCTTCATTACGAACTCTTCAACTTCGGACGTCTTGTCTAGACTTTGTTCTTCTAAATGCATCCAAAAGAGAAGACATGGTCACAACTACAAGACCCAGGCACATGGCTGATTGCATCTTTGGTATCGATGTGTTTGCCTAGCTTGGCATTTAGGTTGCAAACGTTTCATCACCAAGCGAGGTGACATCATCAGTGCGTGAGTGTTTTAGCGTATAATTTTGAATGTGGCGTTTGGTGAAGCTGGATCGATGCCTGCTCTTATATAGCAGAGTGGGTTGACCTACTGGTCTGAATTCTGGTTGGTCGCTTTCCGTCGTGTTTGACCTTTGACTCGACCCACCATCAGTTGATTTTGTCGCACCTGAACTTTGACCTGATGTCCGATTGGTTGTTCACTGGAGTCCTTGGACTGGAGTCTGATTGGCTGCTCTCTGTCGTTTGGGCTTGATGAAGTTTACGTCTCCTCAAATCCTTGATTCGCATTGGTTCATAAATTTTGTCTAGTTCGATGTGTTTGTTTATTGAATCGGTTGATGAGTACCAGGCTTCGAGAAATTCTCTTGCATGTTTGGTATTTGCTTGAGTAAGGATTTCTGCGGTGTTCAAGTTGAAGGCGTGTCCAGTTTCATCCTCGTGGGCGGCGATCAAGGAAAATTTGTCGTGCCTCTTGATGGCCAGTTCGTGTTCATGTAATCGTGTTGATAATTTCCGTCCGGTTTGGCCGACGTAGTGTTGTCTACAGTCATTGCATTGGATTTTGTAAATGACGTTACTTATGTCGGCGGGTTTGGATTGTTCTTTTGGTTTTGATAGTATCCTTCGTAATGTTGCTGTTGGCTTGTACGCTAGGGTGATGCCGCGTGTTCTCAGTAGTCTTGCGGTCGTTTCTGATACGGTTTCGACGTGTGGTAGTGCAATTCGTTTTGTTGGTGGCTGAGCAGCGTTGGACTCTCTGTTTTTGTTGTAATAGACTTCGTCTGTTGAAATTTCGTGGGTATCCGTTGCGGAGAAATACTCGGTATAGGTAGTTTTCTTCCTTCCTCCGGAGTGTGTTTCAGCCCGTTTAAACAGGGTTCGGATTCAGCTCCTTTTATGGCATATTGGGTGGTTGCTGTGAAAACTAAGGAGTTGGTCCGTGTGTGTTTCTTTGCGATAAACTGAGGTCACCAGTGCTCCATCAGGTTTGCGGTTGATTAGTACATCTAGGAACGGTAGTTGGTTGTCGGTTTCAATCTTTATGGTATATTTAATATAGTTGAAAATGTTGTTTAGCAGTCTGTATGTGTCTTCAATCCCTGAGCGTTTAAGGATTACGAATGTATCGTCAACACATCGTACGCAGAATTTCGGTTTGATCGTTGGTATCGCGATATTCTCTAATCTTTGCATGACTGCCTCTGCGATAAATCCGGATATGGCGAACCCATTGGAGTTCCTTTAAGTTGTTCGTAGATTTGGCCATTGAATTGGAAGTACGTCGACATACATAGCTCTATGAGGTTGCATATGCTCTCCGGTTTCAATGATTCGGTCAGTTGGGGATTTTCTTTTAACAGCTTTCGCAGTCTCTTTGGCTAGGTTGAGGTCAATGGACGTGAAGTGTGCTGTGACATCAAACGAAATCATTGTTTCGTCTCCTTTTATCCTCACCGTAGGTCTCAAATACAATCGCCATTTGACAGACGAACTTCTCGGAAGCATAAAGTTCATAGGTTTGGTCACTTTTTTCAATCAATTTATTCACTTGCTAGAAAATATTTCGTGTTCAGTGCATGACGAAAAATATTCGTGAAAATTATTACCATTTTCGCAACTGAGCCGTCAGTCAATCACCATACTGCGCGATACCATTTTTGATTGGATGAATTGTGCCATATTTCAAAAGAGCAAACGAATGTTGTTACACACATAGATGGTACAGGCGTTTTTGCAAACGGTTGGTTCCATTGACCGCCAGCGAAACGGTGGACGACTGTTTCGACCTACTTGGGTCATATTAACGCTATGTACGCCTGATAACCGAACCCACGACGCGTGAACAAGTGACAGATCGTAGTCTAAGCACTTATCCACTAGATCACGGGGTCACGGTTGCCTGGGTTGCAGGAAAGTATGTGGATTAGTTTCACTAGCTGAAAGAAAGGGTGCACAACACCTGAGGAAATTAGTGGTGCATGTGTGTGTGTGGATTAGTGGTAGTGCAATTCTTCTGGATCAGATTATACTGTCAAGCATTCTGCACTGTTTCAGGAACCACTCGGTTGTGCAGAGTCTCAGTGATGACAACCAGTTTGGCCAGATTTCGGTTTGTCTATTCGACTCGACCCACCAACCAGCGATAGGTAATGTTCGTGAAAGAAAAAATTTCGTAGGATGAATTTTGTTGTTGCGAGAGGATTAACGGTAACTTAAGAAAGGTGTCTGCAACAAATAGACAGGATTTGACGATAAATGATTGTGACCTGGGCACAGGTTTTGTTTGTCTATTTAGTTCTGTTAGCTCGGCGTCGTTTGATTTTTGCGCGCTCCCTATCACGTGACATTTCAGATTGTCGATTTCGTGATGTGTTACTGTTACTGAGGTTTATCTACATATCCTATTTCTTCAGAAGTGAACATGACATGGATTATCATCAATAGTATATTATCAAAGATACTGGTAACTGTAATTTTCACCTGGAATGTCCTGGGTTAACAGGATATCAGCCTGATTTTAGGTTTGTCGACCCATCATTGGTTTCCATATTCCCTGAAGTCTCTTAACTGTTACGGTCTTGAAGTACCATGCAGTTCAGAGGTAGTTCATACTGTACTTTTATCTACGAAAGAACCAATGACTGATTATAATTTTCTAAGACATCATATGGACTCAACTCCTTTCAGTGAGTTGCCTACTGACGTGTTACCAAAGTACCCATTTAACCTCAGCTACCTAGTATTTCTTGACGTTTTTAAGCGACTGAATTTGATTTGACGCTCCTCCGGTATCGTTCATGGTGGTCGGGTTTCAACCAGTATTTAGGAGGTTGTCGATATAAACCTATCCGTCCCATCCAAATATCCCAAAATAGACTTTCCAACAAAATGTCATCTCTTTGGGTTCACCTGTTTTACTAGATGTATTCGACAGATAGCTCTAAATTGTGTATACGTATGTATGAAACTCATTGTAGTGAGTCTAATGTCTCATGCGTTCAGACTAGTTGATTGTGCTAATGCTGTATACACATCTGATAAAAACTGGCAGTGAACTTGCATATGGCCACATGACTGATTTATTTAATGACCGTAGCGATTTGGTGTTTTCTTTCGTGTGCCTCAGGCATACTTAGAGCTAATGTAGAAATTATGATTTAAAGAAACAAAACGTCTGGTCACAAGATTTTCATCAATATCATCCAGTGACCTTAATAATCTAACGTTTCAGATAATTACGCTCGTGGTCACATTTATGCCCAGCACATAACTGCCAGCAACATTATCCTTTATAATCGGAAATCCACCAACTCAAAATACCACAAATGAATTTTATCTCGTTTCAAATTTTTGTTCTGTTGCATCATCGAAGACAAGTATGTTTTCATTAGTTTTTAATCCATACCGACGTTTTCAGACTTACATTACTTAGAGAAAATTATATTGTGAAATTTTTTTCAATACTGACAGGCGTAGCTAGTCATACACTACGAAAATACTGAGTCATTGCCGTAACTCTATAAGAGTTGATGGCTACTTGTGTGAACACATACAAACTAGAGTGCTGTTGACAATTCCTAACATCGACTCCATCTGTAAGTGTTTGGCGATTCCTTCTTGATTGATAGCTACGTTATTCAACCGTAATGCTGCCCATTTTTTCATTCAACCTATGAATTGCTAATAGGTAACTATAATCTAGAACACTATAGATGTGGGGAAACGTCATGGTTCAATTCCGAATATGATGCTTTACAGGTGAACAAACATTACATCGTTTACAAAACAAATACGGATGAAACGATAGCAAAAATGGGTAGTGTATTTCGGCTTTTCATACGCACACAGTACGAACACACGCTGTATTGCACATTATCAAGCAAGTAAGAACATTTACATCATATACATGCGGATAGATAACGAAAATGTGTTTGGGTGGCTAATGCTTATCAACTGCCTATGTGGTCTATGGTTATGGATACGGGACTGACAGTCGGAATTCTACAAGCGTAGGATCAATCTCACAATTTATCGTTAGTCGTTGGAAAATAATTGGAAGAAAAAGCTGGAAAAAACTTAGATAAGATGATTGTGAACTAACAAACGGAAAAACCGCATTTGGTAAAGGAAACCGTTAAAATAGCATGGAATAAGTACCAAAGCAAATTGGTACATACACATAGGTAGCGTCAGTAGTAGTGTGTATGCAAGAAAATCAACTAATTACGCCATATATCAACATCTCCAGCAGCTCTAAATCTACACTTTTTGCGACGTGATAAAATTCTATACGATTGAATAGACAGTAGTGATTAGATAGAGGGATCCATAGGGAGGTATTATGTATGTGAACGTAATTTATGTAACAATTCATATTTTTCGTTGACTTATACCTCAGGCACTGCTGGTACATAGTAGCGTAGGTTCCACATCAAACACAGTGTATTGACGGCAAGTTGACATAATTGTGAAGGGTATCAGGTTTACATCTTATTTTGTGATTTCGTTGTATGAAATACTATGTTAACCATCTTCCATCATTCCTAACTTCAATTTAGACTAGAATGATATGTAAATGTGGGGCCAGTATCCACTGATTTTTATTCGATCTGTTTCAATATACAACCATTGAGACGTACAAACAAGTAGCCAAGTACAACTTGGACTCATAAGTTATAAAAAAGAACGTTTACAATGGGGTATGCTTAATCAATTATAAGTAGAAGCCTTTCCTAGGTCAACATAGCACTAGGCTTGAAGGCAGCACTGGTAAGCCAAACCGAATAGATTTTCATTTGTTTCCGTTTTACCGTCATTTAGCTTTTGCGAATTATTTTATTACAGTAAAATGAAAAAGCGCGTATTTGGCAGTGAAAATTTTAATTGTTTGAAACCGTAGAAGCCTAAAAAAATGTTAGTTTTTAATTCGGCCCTATTTCATATGCTAACTGCGTTCATTTTCAAACACGATTCTTGAAAGCAGTTTGGCAATATATTGTGAAGTTTCATCTTTGCGTCTGAGATCTAAAAAATGATGTCCAGACCTTATTTACTTTAAGTCCATATTAAGCGCTGAGAGGAGGTGATCGATTTGTTATTAATTATCTATATATAAATGCTGAGAATTCTGTTAACTCGTCGGAAGATCACCATAGTTGTCTGAATAATCTGAAGACATATTAATCAACTAATAAAGCATCTGATCATTTGACACGAACTAGCAAATCTTCCGTTAAGGTATGCTAATGGAAAAAGACGATTTTTGTTCCAATTAGCAATCCAACTGCTACATGCAAACAGTCTTGTTTCAATGGTTACATCGAGCAAACCCACTGATTGTGATACGTGATCACTTCTCTTTTCGACCAGCTTTGATCAGCCACGGCTTCAATTTCTTCGTCATTCCTGGTGTAGTAAGGATGGATGGTCGCACTGTACCACTTACACCACTATTCAGTAGCAGTATGGATCGATATAATCACGGGACAAATACGGGGGAAATACGGGAAGGATCAGTGAAGGGCAGCATCACGTGGAATGGCTTTTGCCATATGAGGAACTGAGACTTGGTGTCCAAAGCGACCGGCGCATCCTCAGATCAGCGTTGTGTGCAAATGACTGTTTTTGTTTGGAGTCAGGTTGAGACGCATAACACGTGTATTAGTTTCCTAAAATTAACAACTTCTGTGCCATCCGCCTTCTCGGCTCACAACACTACTGTATTTTGGAAACTTATACTAGTATACTAAGCTCCACGTATAACATCACGTGATTATTAACAAAAACACGCACTCATGTTTCCAGCTGAAGGTCATTTGTTGCATTTTTCAATATTCACAAAACTCATACTTAGTACGTTTCACCAAATTACCAACTTGTACATGTTGAAATTACGTGAAGTTACATAAATGTTTTGACTGGCGGGCCAATGAGAAACATAACGATTATCACGAATGCAACTAAATTAAGGACACAAACCGATTACCTTGTTAACTAAGAGATTACGCCAAACCGTTCTTCAACTCACAAGGTCAAAATGTGGTAATTAATCGTTCACTTGAACATATGAGCTTCTTAGCCGACGCTCACTTACTGGCATGGTGTCCTTGTGTTGATAAAACGCAACTTACTTTGTACATAGAAGGAATTGCATCTATGTGGACCGAATGTTCATCTTCGACGACACACAAACTACGTTCTGGTAAGTCATGGGTATACATTTGCAATATTCGCATGTGGTAACTATGGACAACAACTATTCTGGAACCATGTAGAACAGCACACGTGGCTGCTACTAAGTAGCACGACGGCTCAAAGCATCTGTTTGTTTGTTTGTTCGTTTGGACATTTGTACCACATAAGACAAAAGTGAGTTTTATCAGTTTCTTGATTCCGACGTTGTTGAAGGAAAGTTATTTCGATATGGTGATATCTGTGCTCTACATATCGATAAGAAGACTGTTGTTATAGCAGTTTATAACATATGCGTGAACACACCGTGAATCATACTTTGAAATAACATTCTACGAACACTTCATGCATCACATTCACGAAACATCTCTGATAACCGAAAAAGGGCAAAATTGAGGAAGATTAGTCTCATTCGGTGCTTCGTTTATTTTACTGAACCACTTACACCACTATTCAGTAGCCGCATGGATCGATATGATCACGGGACAAATAGGGGGGAGATACTTTTAAGCTAGATGTATGTTATACTTACGGTGAAAGCACTGTTTGCGTGCATGATAGAGAGCTTCAGTTAACAGATTTCATGCGGGCCTTACATCACTGAACTCTTGGTCTTGTCTTATAAATGAAACTTTTTGAATTGAACGCTGAATGTTACCGATTTAGTTTATCGAGGTAGATCTCCATGCATCTCGAGCTGAGTATACCTGTTAATGATTTTTGCTTCACTCCTGAAGTTCAAATCATCAACGAGGAATATGGTTCCAGTGGGTCTGCCACAGTAGTTTGCATTAGTAATTTCCGTAGAACTCCAACTCGATGGGAATCCTACTTTTCTATTCGGATTGACGATGCCCATAGAGAAAAGCTTTCCAGGTCACTGACAGAAGTTGAAGTTGAGAGATAAATATGACATACTCTTCGCTATCAGCATGTTGCATTGTTTTCCGATTTGCCTATAATTTAAACAATGAAACTGGTGTTGGCGCTGTCGATAACGCGACAGTACATGTCGTTCATAAGGAATACCCTTCAGTGTTAGCGTATAATGCTGATATGGAATTTTCGTCTCGTTTCATAAAGGTCAATGCTGTAGACTGTGCAACAGCTGTCGAACTAATACTTTAACGTATAGCTGAGTAACAGAATGGAACTTAAATTATTCCAGTCTCCCAGAGAAAATTTGATCATCACATTGTTTCCACATAATTTGTCAAATGTTCTTACAGTTACTGGCAGCTAAGTTGATTTGGCCTTGTCTATATAAGGAATCAAACGATATGTGTTTGAATGCTCAAAACAAGTAGTTTGATGATTTCAAGGTAGTCCGTTATTAGGTGCTCAATTTTGAGAAATAAGTTATGCCGTAGTAGGTCACATCAACCACATATATGCTTGGTTCACCCTGGAATTTACACTGTAGGAAAGTTTGGTGTCATAGAATGTCCTGAAACCTAGTGCGATATTGTGAAAATTGTGGGTTTCGAAAAGTTATCTGAGGTTGCATTGGCTAATACAAGGGTTTCAGTCGTTCAGTTTACGGTCTTAATACAATAGTGATTAGTTGGTTAACGCAGTCTGAGTCATTTTGTGATTTGCCATGCAATATCTAGCTTTAGGCTTTATGCGAAATTAAGTATGGAGATCAGTTAAGTTGATCTTGAAACCGGTGGTGGGAGGGTATGGGATAAATTGCTCTACGTTTCATGGCGAACGAATATAAACCAAGCTGACGGTAACATTATGAGTCTTTGTGCTTGCTGATTTCTTATAATATTCTGTTATCAGTCCACTATTTCCAGTCTGTTTATTGTCTTCTCCCGTATATATGTCTCATCTTTGTTCACATGTAATCACACGCTGATTTTAACGAAACGGTTGAACTGGGAAGCTTCCAGGAGAGAATCACACCACTGGAGAACTCAACAGCAATCATATACAAGAAAAACCTTTCGCTTGCAGATCAAGATTAGTGATATCTTGAACGGTACCTACAGTTTTCTCTTCATGAATCGCCCGAAGCTAACCCGTTTTCTTCGCACATCGCCTGCATTTCACCTCACTCCTGAGTTCCAGACCATCCGGAAATGTGACGGAAAGAGGTAAACCAAGGCAATTTAAAATATTAATTTATATTACCACAAATTCCGTTTCAGTTGCCAATAAAAACAGATGTTCACAGTTTGACGAAAATATTTCACACGATCAACTACATTTTAGTAGAAAATACTACTGTAGCGAGAACGAGCAATCAAGCTATACTGCTGACACCATTACTATCCACTAGTGGGGCAACAGCATGGATGTTGACAGCGAATTGGCTACATAAAGGAACGGAACACGGGCGTCTGTGGCAACCGTGACGTTCTGAGACTAGTGTCTTGCGCGAAGGAGCGTTTTTGTTTGTGGTCTTGCTGAAACGCATAACCCATGGATTGATTTTCTGAATAAATAACCCTTGTGCTATCTGTCCCGACCTATACTGCTACATTGACGTTGTGGTCGGGCCTGTGTACTGTTTTGATCCGGCGGGCTATGCTGACTAGGACTCCGGTCCTTCCAGGTGCAACCTTGTCAGACAGGCCAAAGGGGAGCAGTCAGACGAAAAGCAGTTACACTCATAGGATTGTATGTCGCACTGCTGACCGCGTAGGAGTGCTTAGGCAGTGAGGCACGATCCTATGGGCATACAGCAGAACTAT